>SZWC01002623.1:199967-214121 GCA_023375785.1 Penium margaritaceum
GTGGTCGGGAAAGAAGCCGGATGCCTCTCACCTAAAGGCATTCGGCTGCACGGCTTGGGCCAAAGTCCAGGACGGGCAAGGAGCGGGGAAGTTGGATGCACGTGCGCGCAAGTGCGTGATGATCGGCTACGAGGCCGCACAGAAGGCGTACAGGCTGTGGGACCAGGCAGCAGTGAGAGTCATCACCTCCAGAGATGTGACCTTCCAGGAAGAGTCACACGGCAAGGAAGAACTGCTGGACCCAGAGAACTCTCCAAAACAGGGAGAGTGGATCGTGCTGCTGGAGGCGGGTGACACACCCCCGCCTAATTGGCGTGGGACGCCAGTGGCCATAGATAGCGAGGCTGCCAATTCAGGGAGAGCGTCCGCTCAGGCTGAAGCGGAGTTGACATCCAACACCGCGTCGGAGACATCCGAGGCCTCCTTGGAGGCCAATGGCTCTTCCCTCCCAGCGACCCCTCCTGGGGAAGCACAGCAGCAGCAGCAGCACAAGCAGCCAGCACCAGCATCACTGCGGCGCAGTGAGCGCCAAACAAAGCCTGCGAAGCAGTACGACGGAGGGAAGGCGGAGTGGACTGGCCTGAGCTGGTCGTGCCTTGCGCAGGGAGAGCCGGCTACCATCGCCAAGGCTCTCTCGTGGCCGGACGCCGCTAAGTGGAAGGAGGCGATGGAGAGCGAGCTCGCCTCCATTGAAGAGAACGGAACGTGGGAGCTGGTGGACAGACCACCAAACGCACACGTGGTGGGCGTGAAGTGGGTCTTACGCATCAAACGCAAGCAAGACAACGGCATCGACAAGTAGAAGGCAAGGATCGTCACGAAGGGGTTCTCACAGAGAGCAGGGTCTGAGTACGACGAGACCTACTCTCCTGTCGCGTCTTTCCCCTCCATCCGCACCTTGCTGGCTGTGGCTGCGGCGCGCAACATGGAAATCGACCAGATGGACGTCAAGACCGCCTTCCTCTACGGGAAGCTTGACAAGCAGATACTAATGGAGGTGCCCGAGGGTGTCAAGGCGAGACCCAGGCAGGTGTGTCGCCTCATCAAGGTGCTCTACGGGCTGAAACAGGCCCCAAGGATCTGGTACAAGGAGATGGACAGCTTCATGGCTAGCCTAGGCTTCTCGCACTGCCACAACGACCCCAGCGTATATGTGCGTGCGGATGACCAGGGGCTATTGCTGGTAGCGTTGTACGTGGATGACCTGATTCTGGCCTCCACCTCCATGAAGGCCCTCGAGGCCCTCAAGGAGAAGCTGCATGGGCAGTTTGAGATGAAGGACATGGGCGAGCTCGCGTACTACTTGGGCATCGCCATACATCGCAACCGAGCTGCAAGCACCATCGAGCTCAACCAGACGAAGTACATCTCACAGGTGCTTCGGCGCTATGGCATGGAAGACGCCAAACCCCTCAGCACTCCTCTCCCCACGAAATGCAATCTCACCTCCGCCCACTCCCCCAGCACGGAAGCCGAGCGCCGCGAAATGCAGGATGTGCAGTACCAGTCTGCGGTGGGTAGCATCATGTATGCCATGGTTGGCACGCGGCCGGACATCTCCTTTGCTGTGGGGCTAGTCAGTCGGCTCGTGGCCAACCCTAGGCCACTCCACTGGCAGGTCGTGAAGCGCATTTTGCGCTATCTCAACAAGACACGGCACATGGGACTGCAGTACGGCGGCCTTCAAGGAACGGACCCTTTGCGCCTCAAGTGCTACACCGACGCAGATTTTGGAGGCAACGTGGATGATAGGAAGTCTACCTCGGGCTTTGTGTGCCTTGTGAACGGTGGCGCTGTGTCGTGGGCCTGCCGCAAGCAAGACTGTGTCTCCATCTCAACCGCAGAAGCTGAGTACGTGGCGCTGTCTGAGGTGTGCAAGGAGACGCAGTGGCTACGCAGCTTGCTCACTGAGATGCACGCACCACAGAAGGAGGCAACGGTCGTCCACGTCGACAACCAGAGCGCGATGGATATCGTGTTCAAGGACACCCTTTCCAGGCGGACCAAGCACATCGACATCCGCTATCACTACATGCGCGACCTCATCGCCAAGGGAGTGGTGGATCAACAGTACATCACAACCAAGCAGATGCTTGCGGACTTCCTTACGAAGCCGCTGGACAGTGACCCGCACATGGCAGGGGCACGGGGCATTGGGATGGTGAGCGCAGCAGACGAGGGCTGAACGGGCGGCCTACTTCACGGGTGGCCGACATCGCTCGGCCCATGGCCGCAGCAGGAATCTAGCCGCAGATGGACGCAGGTGCAAGGGAGAGTTTGTTATGTTCTGTGTATGCCCCTGGTCCAATCAGCGGAAGATTTAGACTGGGTATGCACTGCGCTTGTAGTGCAAGTCCCCCAGCAACATGCAAGAGAGGCTGAGAGAGACATGGCATGCACTGCTCATCCTTGTGGAGTAAGTCCCCTTGGTCTACTCTTGGTAGTCTACCTGGTGCATGCTCCTTAGGACAACTTCCTACAGCCTAGTGGGTGAAGGCACCATTTCGCAAGCGAGAGGTCCGGGGTCGAATCCCACCAGGACCAAAATCTTCTTTGTGACTAAAAAGGGCCAACAAAGCTTCCTAGAAGCCTCTAAGGTCCAAGGTGGATCAAGCGCCACTTGGCGGTCACAGAGGGTGCCATGTCATCAAAGCTGATGACACTATCTAGGGTGGCCTTGGGGGGAGGCCCCCTATAAGGAGCCACTGGGAGCACTGTCCACAGACTATATAAGGCCTGTCATTTGCATGTGATTATACATCATCTCTTACTCTTGAGACTTGGGAGAAAACTAATCCCTTGTTGGCCACCAAGAAAGAGGGTAAAGAACAAGTGCAAGTGCACACTTTGGTGTGTAGCATTGCCAGTTCGGTGAGAGTTTGAAACACTCTCCGGCCACGATTGGGACAAGCTAAGTGAACCTTTCAGTGTGGAAATACCACTCCGTGGGTGATCTCTACCTTGGTTGAAATACCAAGGGCGGTCGGCGGTTTGCCTGTCGGCGCCGTTTACTCTAGACCGTGGCCAAGTGTGGAGTGACACTTTGGTGCTGGGATAGTTCCGTCGATATATCCTAGCAAGTCTCTATCATTCATGATGATCTCAAACTGCCACTTCCAGAGTGCAAACCCCTCTCCATAAAACTTGAGGATGGGAGAATAATTCCCTGGTTCCCCTGTCCCTGCCATCCCTACACCTACAACAACTACAGCTGCTGCACCTGTTGTTGATGCCGATGCACCCGTGTTTGAGGCCGTTGTAGGCTGTTGGTGAGAAGAGGTAACTTCTGGCCCTATTCACGTTGGCCGATGCAAGCAGATGTAGGCTGATGTAGGCTGATGTAGGCTGATGTCAGCTCCCAAGGCAGAAAAGGTGCAGATGTGTTGCATTCCCCTCAGGCTGATGATTGACCTGCAAACAGAGAGGATGGATGAGAGCGATGGCGCTCTTACTGCTTGTGACTTTGGCGGTTGCGTGCATGAAACTTCTCTAACCAGAGGAGTGGGTCCATAACCCTTTGTTAGCTACTGAGCTAACCACCTCTGGCAGAGAAGCCGCGAAACCGAAAAAGCTCACAAAGGTTTTTACACCTTCTTCCTTTGCAGGTATGTTTCCTGCACCCCAAACTTAATCAGGCATACACTTCACCTTCAAGAGTACTAACGCCTTAGCATTACATCTCAGGAAGAGCTTAAGTCGTCAATACGCAAGAGAGCATCATGCAAGGGTTAATTGATCAGCATGCAAGACAAGTCCTTTTATAGCTGTTTGTCCAGTCCTAGAACTCAAAAGCACATTCCTGAGAAGTGGCTTGACCCTGCCACATCACCAAGAGACTTGTGCTGTGGGCTTGACACATAAGCATCCTTGTGCCAAGGTGACTGATCAGTTGTGTTGCTTCCCAGAAGCAACGGACTTTCTTTCTTGGAAGCTTCCAAAACAACCAAGATGTGCATGGAGCCAGGATCAAACTCATGACCTCTCATTTGGCCAAATCATCAAAATGGCCAAGTTAACCACTCACCTACATGGTGTACTCACAGGTCATATCTCACATGAGACAGAGCATAGTTGAGTCACCTTACAAAAAATCCAGGGGTCATACCTCCACAAGGGGCAGAGCATTCTTGATCCGTCGTGCAAGACTGAACAAGGGACAAACATATTCAACAGGAGGGAGGGAGGGGGAGGGAAGGAAGGAAGGAAATGGATAAGCAAGAGAACACGAAAGCAAGCATGCGATAGAGCAAGAAAAAGGGAAAGAAAGAAATTAAAAACAGAAACATCTTGTTCAGATCATGGTGAAACTGAAACCAAAAGAAGAGGCCAACCATAGCACCACCCTTGCGACACAAACGAGCAACAAGGTTGGTCGCAGAAAAGCACTGTCCGCTTCAGCATCTGGAAATCCCACCTTTTCCACAACATCAACACAAAACACAATGAGTCAGCAGCATCCCCCAAATTCTCCCTCGCTCCCTTCCACACTGGCCCTCCAAAACGGCGGGGGGGGGAGGGGGGTCCACCTCTCCTCAGCTCACGGACGTATCTCATTTCAACCGTCAACGATGCATCCACGTGTGCATCGATGCCCGTCATTGAGGCAACCGTTGTACCTCCTCCCTCCGGCTGTCATTTTGCAGCGGATGGCTTTGAACAACGTGGCGACTGCCGCGTCCACCACCACCACCACCAGCAGCAGCAGCACTACCTGCGGCAGCTGTAGCAGCAGCTGCACGTCTCGTGTCTCCCTCGTCCACCATTACCGGGACAAGATTCAAGTCGACTTGTCAGACATGCCTTAACGACATGAATCCCGATCGTGACTTACCGGGGGTGAACCGGCGCTGTGATTTTGCTGATGATTCTAGGATTTCATCGATTTCGCGCCAAAAGTATGATTCTTTTGTGATTCTGTCATCGAGAGGGAACCGGTTCAAACCAGCGGACCTGGCTGCCGTGTCCTCACTTCTCGCGGGTGTACCCCTTCCAACATTGGCGACTGAACGTCCTGATTTTTTGGGCGTGAGTCCTACTCCGATGGGCCACCCCCGGCTGCGCACCTCCCAAATAGAGCGACGTTAAGAGGCGCATAAGATTCCGACCAATCTCGATCCAGTTTTAAAATTGTTATCGACCGTCGAAGATGTAGTCGATTTAGTGAAACCAGTTTTAGAACATGTTTATAAATGAACGTCTTCATTGTGGGTTTTAGCTTTGATTCCTAGCTTCCCCGCGCTTAAGACGTTTCCCAGACGTTGGGAACCCCGCCACATAGGATTTCAGGGTCATTAAATCATGATGAATCGGTAGGAACCCATTGATTTCTCCTTTGATTCTGCAGCGGCATTTTGGCGCACTCGCAAGCATTTGCGAGAGCTCGGAGACGCGGTTGCCTCACCGCCTCCCGCTAACCAAACCGGCGGGATCGTAGAATCAATAGCAAAATCAATGTGCCGTTTCACCCCCTTAAATCCAAAGCAGATCCTGGTAGGATTCCGTCTTAGGCCCGGTTCCAAAAATGACTACACTCTTTTCTAGTCCAAACTTAACCGTTGCGCGCTTGAACTAATAGGGCGGCCGTGCATGCGAAAGGTGTACACACATTTGTCTAAGGACGACAGATTAGTCTACGATGTTGGAAGTAAGATTATAGTTACTCTGTCGGTGAATGTAGGTGAAATTTTCTGTCCCATGGAGTTGGTCAGAAAATTTTTCTGCTTGCCAGAGAAGGTAGTGATTCTAGATGGTGATGTCATTCAATGCTCAATATTCCACACACTTGTGCATCCCTACAGTTTTCCTTTTTGTGAAAGTTACAAGTTACAAGCTTTCCACCGCTAAGTAAGCTAGAAGTTGATAAATCATGACTAAATTGAGGGCCACTCTTGTATCTTTTAACTAATCTCAATGAGTTTAGCTCGGGTGACTGGTACTGTGTGATTGCGCTAATATGTAATTTGAGGACTTTTCCGGCTTATTGTTTTGAAATGAACATTTGTAAACAATTGATGAGCAGGGTACTCTGTGGTCCGCTGTTATGTCAAGCCGCACCTTTACATGTTGTTGTGCATGTCATGTACGATTCAACTGTTTCCCTTCGAATGTGCGCAATGATTGTCATTGAGACGTGCAATAGAAAGAAATTGGAGGCACAGTATCCAGATTCCTCCACAACAAAGTGAAAGCCTAGTTTTCAGAACCGAAGACTAATTTGTCCAACTATTTGAGGGTAAGTTTGGCGCGACACGATTTACTGTCCTCGAACCTATGCGCCATCAACAACGGTTCATGTCTCACAAAATGCACGGCCTCGGTCTATCGTCCAAACGTTATCCAAGGGACGATCGACTCAGGTTGTGCTGTTCGCCAATGTTGAGGTTGTGCAGCTTGGAGGAAAGTGCCTACAAATCTTGGCATGCCGTACTGACCCTCAGTCGAAAAGTTCCTGAAAGTGTAAGAAATTCCAGAACTTAGGCAGCGTATACTTGCATGCAAGAAGCATGCTTTGCCTTGCTGGCAACAGAAAGGCATTTGCCTTTGGCACTACTGGATACAAATACCATCACTTATCATCAGCATTCTGCTCTTTGTTGGAAGAAGAGTTTTTATTATCTCTAATATATTTCCATCTTGCCACTGTTCACATGCAACTTCAAAACCACTCACAATGCACGTGATGTTACCTGTTTTCAAGCTGATGCACCACATCATGTACATCGCCTAAGAGTGTGCTCTACTGAATCATTTGGGATCCACCTATTTTTGGAAACGATTAATGTTCCTTTCTCTGTTCCTCATGTACTGCCCATTTCCTTCTTCCCATGGTGAAGGAGACTCCACGTGCCCTATCATCGTAAATTTTTTTCCACTTGGATCCTACGTGGTTCTGTCGGCAATGTTGCCAAAGGCAAGTGCCACGGACAATGTCCTTTGCCTTCCAACGGCAACGACATATGGTTTTCACGCTCGTCAAGAGGGTGCAAACAACCGCGTTTTCAAAAACATTGCTCGGCAAGAAACGTTCAACTCTTTGACAAACACTCTGACTCCCGGCGCCATTCCTACACCTAGCAGATCCTACGGTGAACTACGCTATGGACTCTAACACATCCAATTGAGCAATCGGAGTCATTATCCTATATGACAACGGCAGCAGAAAACGGTCGGTCGAGTACAGCCGGCCGGCCGGCCGGCCACGAAAACTATGCGAGCCAAAACTCAACTATGCGATGCATTAAGGAGATGTTCACAGTCGTGCATACGTTCCAAACGTGGCGATGTCACTTGGATTGCTGATCATGCATCATTCGTACCGATCCGCACGCACTGAAACGTCTCAAGACTTGGCCAAATCAGAACCGTCGACAAACTAGATGGATGGAGTTCCTTGAGTCCAATTGCAATTACGACGTCAAGTTTCGACCTCGAGAAACAAGTTTAGCAGATGCTCCCTGTGGGCGACTAGACTTGATGACCAAGATCAGCACACTTCTCGTCAAAGGAGACCTTTACCTTGCCATGTTGTTCACGAATGGTTGTAAGGAGTTCAATGACCCCGACTAGTGACGGGGATTCACTCGTTAGGTTTTCCTACCATCGAACGAGGACTTGCGACTGATGCTATTCGAGGAGTGCCACGACACCAGCCAAGGTGGAAACTTCCATGAGGACAAGGCACTCGACAAGTTGGCAAAGTATTACTGGTGGGATAAGATGTAAACCAACGTGGCTGTGTTCGACAGATCGTACGACCCGTCAAAAGGTAAAAACATCGTCACACGAGGCCACCAGGACTACACTAGCTTCTCATTGTCCCGTCGGAGACGTGGGTTGACATAAGCATGGATTTTGTGACGCGATTGCCCGCTAGTCCCAAGGGCTATGACGCCATCCTCATGGAAGTGAACAGATTCTCAAAAGAGTCGCACTTCATTTCTGAGGGAATGAAGTCCAGTTTCACACTTTGATTTGTCACTACAAAGGGAACATCATGCCTTTTGTCAAATTTGATTATGCGGTTGAACGGCGTGCCATGTACTATTATCAACGACTCAGAAGGCCACTTCTCTAACTGTTTTTGGCACAAACTACTAGCGCAGTATGATAGCCGGTTCAAGCTATCGATGGAATTCCATACTCAAACCAGCAGGCACACCGAGCGGATCAATCAGACGATCAAACAATTCCTCCGTACCTTATGTCAACAGCACTGCACTGACTTGGCAACAAAACTGCCAAATTCGCCTGCTCGACTTGTTCGACATCGTAGCGATGACGTGTTCAGTACTGGCGGTCATGTCCTATTGAGATCGACAAATATCATACTTCGTGGAGAGGACTTGGCAAATCTCAAATCCCACTAGTTGGGACCGTTAAAACTCAAGCAAATACAAAATCCTGTCGTCGTTCAACTTCGCCTACACAACTAAATTTCGCTCCACCCTGACTTTAACATCAGCAAGCTCAAGCACTACAAGGACCCCAACAAGAGATTTCTCGACAGAGACGTCGCTCCGCCGCCTCCTCTTCAAGCAGACGGAGATAGAGAGTACGTGATTGAAGACATCCTCGAGCATCAACGTCCTGGACAAACGACTTAGAACCTAGTCAAGTGGCACGGCTAGCACGACGTGCACAACAATTAGGAGCTATGCGACAACTCGGAGATGTCGATCACCTGAACGACGGTTACTTCCGCAGCCACCGCTTGTTAACGCGCCGGAACGACGCAGGTAAAAGGGGGGGAAGTGTTACGTCCCTCACGTACATCAGTCCCTAAACTCCGGGAGTGGACAATCTGACCTTAGGTTGACGGCACACTGCGCGCATACCTCAGGGTTTTAACGACATTTGGCTAGGGGCATTTTGGCAACTAGCCTTAATCTACCGTGTTCCATTTCTGAACATTCTGACAATTTTGACAGTTTTTCAGAAGGTTCGACAAAATTATTGCGAAATGTGTCGATGTTTTTATACTATTCCGTCAACTTCTTGAAAACTGTAGACTTGTATGAAACTGAGCCTTGATATTCTTCAAACCTCGTGACTTATCGGTGGATTTTCTTGACGCGACCGTTCACGACGCGACATTACGTGCGTCGCTCGACTCGAGCACCGAAGACCTAATGCCTCATTGTGATTCTTGTCATTGTAAACATGCGCTCGACTTGGTCGAAACTTGTCATTGAAGTACACTCATTGCTAAACATAAAGTATCCGTGTGTCCCGATCCCTTGAATTGTCTTCTCCTTTGCTCCTCATCCTTGTGAACCATCCATGTTCTGCTTAGCGTAAGAAAAAAATAGATTAGATGGTAAAAACCTTGAAGTGATGGAATTCGACCAAATGCAACCGGTAGATAGTGGATCTATTGGGGGTTGGGGAGGCTTTTCATCGGGCAGGCTTACAAGTTGCCCCTATTCTCGGTGGACCATGCTTTATGTCCAAGTTGCCCCCATTATGCGATTTTGGGGAATTATCTCCAGAATTCCCAGCCAAAAAAGGAAATTGTCATTATCTTACCTCTATTTTTTACAAATTACTGCCAGGTCGCCCCCATTTGTAGGAGCACTGTAGCGATGAGTAAAAAAATAGGGGCAACAGAGCGATGATTTATAAAATGGGGGCGTATTGTTATAAGTTTAAAATGGGGGTATCCTGAAGATGGTCTCGCTAGAATGGGGTGACTTGGAGGTTAGCCGCTCTTTATCCCACCCCAAAATACTAGTGTGAAGGAGGAGGGCATCTTTAGGTCCCTTAAGTGCAGGCAGCGGCGAAGGCGCCAACAATATTAGGGGGCGGTTCGAGTGCCAGTTAGAGCCGCGGTTGTTGGCCACCGTCAAAGCGCTCTCGCTCACAACCTATGCTGCTTTGGTTGTGCACATGACGACGATGACCATGCTGATGTGTCAACAGACCAGCATCATGACCATGCTGATGTGTCAACTGACCAGCATCATGACCATGCTGATGTGTCACCAGACCAGCATGATGACTGTGCTGATGTGTCACCAGACCAGCATCATGACCATGCTGATGTGGTGCCGTCGGCACCGTGCCAACAGCTCATTGCTTCATTGCTTCATTGCTTCATTGCTTCATTGCTCCATTGCTTCATTGCTTCACTGCTTCATTGCTTCATTGCTCCATTGCTTCATTGATTCATTGCTTCATTGCTTCATTGCTTCATTGCTTCGTCGCTTCATTGCTTCATTGCTTCATTGCTTCATGCCCTCACGTCAATCCAGCCTCCATCAGATACGGGCAGAGATACGTGCAAGACAACAAGTCCTGCCACTGCAATGCAGCGATCGTTTGCGCACTCCACACTTCCGATGTGGCTTCCACACACAATCTCTCCGTCGGCATCTATGTGGGCCGTGGTCCGGCTGCACTTCGTGAACACGCCTGTCTGCTCCAGCTTCAAACGCTGTAACGCATCGAGAAATTTGCTTGGAGCTTGGCGTCCACTCAATTTCACCTTCCACTGTGTCTTCGACCATTCAGGCTGACCATCGTCGTTTCTTGCTCTTTCTCTGCCCCACTCCCGCCTTTTTCTCAGCCTCCGATGGTTTGTGCGAGTGGATGCAAGTTCGTGGGCCTTGCAACGCCTCCCACGTCTCAGTATGGAGCGCAGGGACAGCCAAACCACCTCCGTCTTCCCACGAGAAGTGTGGGAGATCATCTGCAAGCGCCTGCCAGCCGAGGACGCGTGCAGGCTTGCCCTCACGAGCCACGCCATGCGCGCTTGGGTGTCGCAGTGCGAGCTGGAGGAGTGCGCGGGCGTTTGGGCCAATGACTTGGGTGTGAGGCTTTTTGAGGAGCCGACGTGGCGCATCTACAGACCTGGCCGTGTGGTGAAGTTGGAGCTACGGCCGGGCTCGGCCTGGGGTCCAGTTTCTTGCCAGGAGGGGGGAGAGGAAGGGAGTTCGGGAGGGAATGGAGGTGGTGGTGCTGGAGAAAGGGAGGGAGAGATCGACAGAGTCGTTTGGACTGAAGATTCAGCCGGTGCTGCGCAAGCAGAGGAAATGGCAGGCTCGCTCGTGGGTGCGGACGCAGACAGACGGCAAGAGATTGCTGATCCCTTGCAAACCTTCCGGAACCATCTGCCATTTGTGCGCTCTCTGGAGATATGTTCCGAGCCATCATGCCATTACCACGTCGCTCCCCTTCCGTCGTGGTTCCACGTCTCTGACTTTTCATCCCTCACCAGGCTCGCTTGTCTCTCGCAGCACGTCACGCCTGGGGAGATGGGAGCCCTCACCAGCCTCACCCGTCTGGATCTTGGTGACCGGTGTGATTACCCAGAGGGGACACTGTGTGGGTCAATGGAGGACTCGTTCTTTCTCATGCTTGGGATGGGTCGCAGCAGTGGGAAGCAGCAGAGGCTGAACTCCCTACTGGTGGACGCCGCGGCTTCTCTTCCCCGACTCAACTGCATCAACATTAAGCTGCAGCTGCTGGACTTCCCAAGCACGGCGTTCGCAGCCCGAGTCGATGAGTCCGTGGGTGCGTTCCGCTCGCTGCGGGAGCTGTCGGTGCAGCTGTGTCTGAGTGCGCCGGAGGAAGACGAGGACGAAGACCTCACCGTGTTCGACATGGCCTGCCTCAGTGACCTCCCAGCTCTGGAGAGCCTCACCGTGGACGCCGGCAGGTTGGAAGATTCTTCTGGTGGGCCGTTCTCCGGCAGCATTTCCACCCTCACCTCCCTCAGCCTCACTCTCAACCGCAGCACCGCGCTGTGCCTGCACCAGCCCAGCCTTCGCCGCTTCTATCTTGCCGTCATCGGGTACCATGACAGTATGACGCTCCCATTCCCGCTCGCAGAAGGCATGCCACGCCTCACGTCTCTGGAGTTGGTGCACATCAGGAGGGTGGAGCTCCCCCTGTCTGTACTCGACGGCCTGCATGACTTGAGGCACGCAAATCTGCATCTTGAAAATTTTGAGGCGGACGGGACCTTGCAGTGCCTGTCGCACGTCACCTCGCTCCACTTGGCTGAGCCGTCGTTGTACCATCTTGACTCGTTTCACGATCTTCTTTCGGTGCGCAAGCTTGTTCTTTCAAGCTACCACCCGCTCACAGTGGCGGAGAGTCTGCTGGAGCTGCCGCATCTTGAGGATCTTGAAATCGTTGGATATCTGAGGAAGGAGGAGGACGGCCACCCTCCTCATCCACCCCCTGCTGCCTTGGCTGCGACTTACCTTGCTCATGCCGGTCAAGCTGGATACTATGCTCGTGATACTGCCGTGGCACGTGCCTTTGCTTCTCTTCCTCTGGAAGGCTCCGCGGAGGGACTGCGTGATGGCACATGCGCGGATGTGGCGGCAGACAGCCATGCTGAAGAAGGCGGCGGTGCGTTCTGGCAAGCTGCAGAGATTGTTGGGGCAGCAGCAGTGGAGGTGGCGGAGTTGCAGTTCTCCTGTCCATCTTCTGCCTTCTGTGGGGAAGCACAATCAGGATATGAAGCTGCAGCAAGCTTAGCGCGAGCACCTAAGGGAGCAGGACCAGTTGGAGCATCGGAAGCATCGGCTGCTTTTGCAGATGGGGCGGAGAGCGAGTGGCGTTTGTTCCGGGGTGCCAACCTGAGCCATCTGCACACACTCTCCCTCACAGGCTACACCTGTGACGGAGTCCAGCCCAGAGTCGCGCTGGCAGGCCTTCTCCCACGGCTGCGCAAGGTGGAGCTGGAGGAGTTGCACTCTCTGCACTGGCCGTCGTGGGCGTGGGGCGCTCCCAACCTCACGCACCTCTGCGTCCGCCAGTCCTCCTGCGCAGACTTCGGAGGTCCGACGGCGGGATCCTTTGCTAAGCTTCTGGTGTTGGAGCTCGCCAGCACCGACATGGAGCGCATATCTCCCTCCTGGTTTGTCCTGCCGTCGCTGCGCACGATGGCACTGAAGGCAGGCTCTGGCCTCACTCAACTGCCTGATTTGGATGTCGAGGTGTCAGAGGAGTGTTGGGCCACCCAAACCTCTGCAACGCTCGGGCTGCCTGCGCAATTTCTGCCAGGTGGCTCCCTGAAAGGTTCAAGCCATTTCAGTGAGCCATACATGCGCCAGCGGCAGCAGGAGCAGCAGCAGCCAGCACTGAAGCTTGAGAAGCTGGTTCTGGAGTGTGGTGCAGTTGCAGGGATGCCGATGTCGTACACGCGCCTTACCAGCCTCGCGCACCTTGACGTGTCCACCCACATGATGCTGCCTGAAGGTCTTCCCACCACACTGAAGGTTTCACGGGTGAGTCTCTTTGCATGCAGTGGAAGTGAGATATCCAAGCTCATCCATTCTTCATGTAGACAATTATCTGGAATTCCTCTCAAGAGCCAGGGTGGCAAGGGGGGAGAGGTGGGAGAATCGTGAGGATGGTGGGTTGTAAGGGTGATTGCGACGGTTGGTTGAGAAGAACATGAATCTGGAGGATGGGAAGAGTGCAGGGGGAATGATTTTTGTGTAGCCCCCCCCCCACCCCCCCTACCTCTCTTGGTGGATGTTTTTTCCAGCATATCGCTTATGTTATTGACAGTGTGCTCCATTTCTTCAGCCCAGTTCCGCTGGCTTTCATGCCTTTGGTCATCACTGCGCGTTAGTTGTGTGAGTGCCACGGTCACATGTTTCTGGGTTTGTAGACATCAGCACTTGCACTCATGCTGCATGGCTCTCTTGACCTTCAGACTGCAAGAATGGACGTGTCTGTCCTGCTGACCTCACTCCGCAGAATACCGAGTAAGAGAAGGATTCACTCTCTTCAACATACTGCTGGCTGCTACAACAATCTGGAGGATTTCCGTGGTTTGCCGTGGTTGGGTTGCTGCTGGAGATTTGGGTGGTTACCGTGCGGTGTTCTGAGGTCCTTGCTCTTTTGTTGCCCTTCTAGGCCGTGCTTGTCGCTCTCTTCGCTGCAGCAGTTGGTGCAGGCTAGGAGCTGATTCCAGTTGAGCTGTTCTTTTTGGATTTAGGGCATTGCAGCCGGTGACTCAGCATTCTTGTGCCTTTGTTGCGATGTGCAAGAAAAAATCCATTTTTCTTTGCATCATAGCATGAGGATGTTTTGGAAGAGAGGAAGAAAACCTAATCCCCATTTGCCTTCTGCTCGTGAGGGAGTGTGCATTAGAGACCCTACTGAACCTAAATGCTGTTGAATAAGGAGTTGTAA
>SZWC01002624.1:7322-46710 GCA_023375785.1 Penium margaritaceum
GGTGGGGCAAAACGGCCGACGCCGTTTTGTTCTACGGTCACGGCCTCCTGGCGGCTGCTGCGTGGCGGGATGGGGCGGGTGGGGCGGGTTTGCGGCGTGAAAGGGCCGGCGGCAAAAGTAAACGCCGATGCCGCAGCTAGTCATACCAAGAGGTTGGTCAGACCTCAACCGGTGGCCAGTCGAATCGAAGGCCGGGGTCAGCCCTCGGCCGTGCCCCAACATCGCTGAACTTTCACTTATCGATTCGACCCATCCTTGAGGTAAACTCTGGCGCGATGCGCTAAATTGATATCGGGCGATAGTGAAGGCGGGGGTGTGACCATATACCCATCGATTTCCCGATAGATCCACCATATCCACGTATCGCAGTTTAATAGCCCCATACCTAGACGACGAGGACTTTTCGTCTGTCATACCACGTCCTCGCTCTTTCAAACCGCCATGTCCACGGCCCGCAGGAAAAGAACCCTATATCCACTAGATTTTATTTAAAGAACCATATGTCCACACCGAAATCGACGCTGTTAAGCACTTGTCGCGAACGGAACCGTCGTTGGCCATTATCCGGTGCGCCCCCGACAGATGGCAATTTCACCTGACAAGTATGGGAAAACAGTATAGGCGATATCCTCTGCATACAGACAAAGCGGATTGGATGGACATCACGGATCTTGTGCATTGTACTCGCGAGGCGTAACATTAGTGTCCTTTCGGGGGGGGGGAGGTGCACTGCATATGGATGTGTACTTTGGCGACCTTCGAATCGAAACCACTTGTCTATGTTGCGAAACGTCGCAATGACCGAATAGTAAACATATGACGAACGTCGCTGAACTTCGCAAATGGTCAGACCATCGCCCACTGGCGACCGCTCCAACGCGCGGTTCATCGTCCACCGCCACGCACATCACGCATTGCGGCGTACCCTTGCTGACTGCGTGAAAGGACGCAAGTTAAACATAGAAACCCACCGTATTCACCAATGAGTTCGCGGTTGTTCGCGTAACTTACGCGATAGGTCCCGAATTGTCGACGAGTGACATGGACCCGATGTCGGTAGACCGCCCACTACCTCCTATGCTCGGTTGGGCCAACATCAACCACAGTCGACGCGGTCCATGGGGTGTGGACATTCCCCTTCCACCCAAACCAACATGCGACGAGGCCGAGGCTGCGTAGCGCCACATGAAGGTTCAGTGGGACGCCATGTATGACCATGCGCCGTCGAGTCCTCACGATACATGTTCGATTATGGGTATGCGGGGTCCAACTAGCCGCCCAGTGTACGCCAAAAGTGATTGGCAGCCGTGGGTGCACATGCATCCCATCACAATGTCCCGTATGTGACCCCATGGTGCTTTGTTTATAATTTTCGACCATTTAATCATGGGATGCCCATTTTTCGCAGCCACGCAATCGACCACTGAACAATTTTTTCCTACAAGGTCACACAACATGCCATGTGACATATATGGGTACATCATTGCACTTGTGTCAATTTTATTCATGCGGTGCCCATTACAAAGACAAAGAGAAAAGAAACACTTTAGGGCACCTGCCAGTCAGGACATGTTGAAGCCATGGCATGTGTGGACTGACATCGGGTCATAAATTGTACTTATACCCGCACAAGCTGGCCAAGTATCCCAGTCAGTATTTTCATACATTTAGTTGGTACAACTGTCTTAATGTCATTGCTTTATGCATAATATATCCGGCATAGTGTTTTTCAATGCCGTTTTTCAATGCTGTTTTTCATTGCTCAATTTTTTTCATGTGTTTCATGACAACATGTCCACTGCACATGTGACACAGACAAACAATGACTAGCGGAACCAGGACAGTTCGATTAGAACACCGTTTGTATTCCTTCCACAAAGGGGATTCATAAGGTCATTCCATTTTTCGTGGTCCAGGGCACTTAGGATGCACAGCCTGCCATGAACGGACCAAGCCGTCCAGTGACCAACCATCTCTGGACCATAGGTGGCAATGAATGGATCCATGCCATGATCTTGCAGGCAGGACACAAATTACCAGTGAGACAGCAGGGTCAAACTCCACATCGTCTGTTGTGTCGGATGATGTCGATTCAACGGCCTCTATCTCACACTCCTCCATGTCGTAAAAGACATCGTCATGCTCCTCGTGACGCGGACTGTCACATTTTTGACATGCTCCATGTTGGCATGGACGCATGTACATCTTCACAATGTGAACTGGCCTTGGTGCCCATTCCTTCCACGTCATCAGGATGTACATCACAGCGGCTCCAGCCAGGAAGGATGTCACAGAATCCATAACACTTGGCTCCGGCATGAAAATGAGATGGATAAAGTGAACTTGTGTGGAAGAGAATGAAGTACAGGACGTAGGGATTCTTTTATAGCACAAGATGACAGCACTGGTTCCCTGAATTCATATTTTGCAAGTCCATATTTGGCTCACGTCATTGAGTGTACTGTTTGCAAGCACATTGGGTACGTTTAAACACTGGTTTACAAAAGAACATGGATGATGAGGAGAGAATATTTGAAATCCATCACAAACCCTATGGTTTAGGGGTGTACATCAGCCCCACCCAATCCCACGTGCGTCTCACCCTACTGCTGTCCTAGCTCTGCAACACCTATCCTCTTTTATACAAGTCCTTGGCTCTGTCACATCCCGTGTAGACCAAGAGGTGGAGGTAAGGCAGCATCCTGCTCTTCCCACTGGCTCCTTCACGTTGTGACCATGTATGCTCCCACCTCGTCCACCTTGGCCATGACCTGCAACACACAAATGACGACATTAGAGGATTAATGGGCAGCTTCAAACAGTGAGAGAGTAACAACTTGAATAAGCAACATGTCATACTTACATTTTAGAAGACATCGGGCTCATCATCCCGCTGTTCTGTGCACTCCTCCGAGCCGTCCATCACGCAAACCTCTTGCTGCTCACGAACACTTCTTGCCTCCCACTCCCTCTGCTGCTACGGGTCAGTGAATTGGTCGCGTCCTCCTGCTCCTCCTCGTCCGAGTCACTGAGAACGTGCCTTTTAGGGTCGTAGATCTCTTCTTGAGCAGAATAAAGTCGTAGATCTCTTCTTTAAAGTCCAGTTGCCTCGGGGTCATACTCAACATCGTCATTTACGGCAGCAGTCCGTCCTGTTGCTCTTGCAGTCGTCGCAACGACCGTAGAGGCAGCAACAAGAACTCTGCTTGCTGTCTCGGTGGTGGTTCTGCGCACTGCCTGCCCCACCCATCTCTAGCCCGTGCCAATCCCCAATACGCTCGTGCATGGGCTGTCGTCGGAAAGCAGGACAATGGTTTCTCCTACTGTGCCTGCTGCACGTGAGACTGGTGCGGTGTTGCGGGGGGTACCAGTGGAAGCTGACGCAACTTCTGTTGCTGCTGCTACAGCTTCTTTTTCTGCTTGGGTCTCGGCTGGAGGCCACCTACCTGCATAGGCCTCTACCCTCACGGTAGCTTCTGCTCGCTGTAGCCGACGTTGACGAGCATTGGCTGCTGCCTCAACAGCAAGAGCCACAACATGCTCGTTCGTATACTTCTTCATGGTGTATCCCTTTTGGCCGCAGCGGGACATGTAGTTCTTCCGACGCTTGTCCTCGCGGTTCCACCGAGCGCTCTTCGGCCTCCCTGCTCCACGTTTAGGGCAAGGGTGCTGCCACAGCACTCCCTCTGGAACTTTCAGCGACGCTGGGTTAATGCCTGGCATCGAGAAGTTGTATGTGCGCCTGTATGCCATGCGTGTGAGTCCAACGTCGCACAGTGGCTTCGCCTGCTCCCCACGACCGATGACAAATGCGCATGCATGCGCACACGGCTGGCCCCACTCCTTCCACGCACCACAAGTGCATGTACGGTCCAACACGTTGACCATGCGGGTCCTGTTGTTTGGCCCCGTCAAGCTGCAAGTCTGGGGCCCTTCCTCCACGTCGTCGTAGTTATGGGCTAAGACGCTGTTGTTGAACAGCCGCTTTGCCGGGGTCGGTGCAAGCTGTCCTTTGCATGACTTGCTGAGTTTGCGCCTATCTGCAAGCAGGCGCTGCACCCACGTGTACAGGGACACAAAGCAGTAGAAGGGGAAAAGTTTTCTGCACTCGACGATGCGGGCGTTCAAAGACTCTGTCGCGTTTGAGGTGGTGTGTCCACCACGCCCAACAAGAAAGTACAACCTGGTCCACTGTTCCTTTGGAATCCTTCCCACCCCATCAGCTCCAAGGAGGTACACTATAGCACGGGAGTTGACGACACGCAGTTGTTCTTCACACCTCCTCCATTCTGTTGGTATCAACGCATGTGCTAATCGCTAAAACCAGTACCCCGCTTGCTTCCCGAAATTCTGCCTTATGTTCTGCCGCAATTGGTAGTAGCAGTAGGTGTGATGTGCCCCCGACATCTCCTTCTCCACGGCATTCAACAAACCTTTGTCACGATCTGAAATGACGACCGTACAGTTTTTTGTGGCCGTGGGATACGTGATAGCAAGCTGCTCCAAAAACCATTTCCAGTTTTCTTCATTCTCGCCCTGAACCATGGCCCACGCCATAGGCACAACGTTGTTGTTGGCGTAAAAAAAATGGCTGATGAGGAGCACCTGTTTGTGCCCGTTCTTCAGATGCGTCCCGTCCATGGTTAGGATCCGGCGAGCGTGCTGGAACCCCAGGACAGTCGCACCAGGTCCGACGAACGCCCGGATGAATACGCCATCCTTGGTTGCCTCTGCCAGGGCGAGCGTGTTTTGATCCACATGCTTGAGCTGCACAACATAGGGAACACGTTATGAGAACCATGTCAAAAAGCCAGTCATGGAATGCACACGATCAGTCAAAAACACGTCAAAAAGTCGTACCGCGTCACAGTACAATGGGAAAAGGCTCCACGATAAAGCTTTGAGGCCGATGAGATTTTCCTGCGCCTTCGCCCGGTACATGGTGTTCTTGTCCACTGCTTTGCCAGTTGCTTTCCACACCACGGCCGACAACGTCTTCACGTCAGCTGTCTGGTTCCACTTCAGCGTTGAATCAGTCTGTCGTGCCACCCACTTCACAGTCTTCGCCGGATCTCCTCGACCAATTCCCGGGACACACTTGTGTCCGTTGACAAACTCTGACATTACGACGCCGGCGTCGTTTGGAGCCACATGGGCACGGAGAAGCTAAGGGCAATTCTTGTCCTTGAACTGCCCACACTGTGCAATTAAGTGTGTCTTCTCGCTGCGTAGCCACCGAACAGTCATTCGGTTCGTGATGGCGTAGTCATCCACTGCTGCGCGTGCCTCCGCCATGTCTCAGAAGGAAATCCCTGCAGGAAACGTAGGCTCGGCCTTGCGTCGCTTTGGGGCCACACTCGACGCCTCATTTTTCGAGGACACTGCTCCACAAATAAGGACAGGGCAGCGTTGGACAGACCAAAAACCAAAAATATCAGACCACAGGTGCTCGTCATACACAAGGCTTTGGGTGAATTGGGTGTGGGACACGAGACCTGGCTCATTGAGGTTAGGGCGTGTCAGACCACGTGGTTGAGAAAGCACAGGAACTTCGCCTGACCTACGCCTACGCGACGCTGCCCACTGCAACTGGACAGGCATATTGGACGCCGTGGGTACAATACATGTAGAATTGGAAATAAATACATGAGATATCCACGCTCACCGGGCTCACAGGGGTCGACATCCGCGTCCATGGCGTGCGGTAGCGTAGCGTGGTGGGAGTCTCAGGAGCATGATGGGGCATTGGACCCTACTGTCGACAGCGATTAAGAGCAGGGTCCAATGCGGGACCACAGGAAAGCGTGGACAAGATTCGAAAAACAAGGGTCTCCCCGCCATTCGTTGACACGACGTCTGCATGCTACACAAAATAGACATAGTGGCACGTGTTCGCGGGGGTTGACCGTCTCCCGCACATGCACGCTGGCCCACTCGATGTCTCGCACTATGACACATCGAGTCGGCGCATGGAACGTCGCGCAAATGACGCATTGTGAACGGTGGACGGGACAGCTCGGACAAGGTTGACAGGCTTGCAGCTGCAGACAGCGACGGCCAACGAGTCGACAGTATCGGCACTTGCTTTCTGTTGTAAGTGCGGATGTGAAGGGTGGTTTTCGTTACAACAAGTTCGGTCCTTCGTGAATATCGGTAACAAGTACATGGTGTCCGACGACTTCCAATTGCACAAATGTTATCCCCCCGTAATACGAAGGCCGTTCGGTGGGGCCGCTGTCATGTTACACATTCAAAATGAGAGCATTGGACAGTGTCATTTTCCTTTGACAAAGCGACGTCATTTCGTGGTGGACAGTTCTCCAAGCAGGGATAGTCGTAATTTACGGAAATAAGAGTCCAACATTTTACCCAAAAAATAATTAGCCCATGTCCACTACTTTCAAATAATAACGCCATACCGGTATTGCGGAGTTAAAACGTCCGTTCCGAACATGGGGATGTTAACGACAAGTCCCTTGGATATGGGGTGTTTCTTTTTTCAAGTGCTGGATATGGGGGACATTATTTTCCGCTCGTGGATATGGGTGGGTCCGCCCTTCGGGAATGTGGATATGCGGGCTTTTTCACCCCAATGAAGGTACAAAGGGACAAAAGGACAAAGTGACCAACCAGGAAATCTAAGCTCGCTCTTGGTTAGATTTCCATCCCATAACTAACTAACCACCTCCTAAATCGACACGCGATGTTCACAATTTGTGACTCCTTCCATGAATTCTTCCATGATGCAAAAATCACCTACATCACGCCCAAACCATGTTTTCGCTGATTCTTGCCCGATACACAAAAAAATAATTGTCGTGGGAAATGCAGTGTCAACCGCGGCCGCCACGGTTTCCCTCGATATCGTGATTGGAATGACCTCCTACCCAAGAGAGCTTGGAACGAAGGTGGACACGGTCTCCGACGACCAATGATATTCTCTTGAGTAAAAGTGGATTTTCCTTTTTGAGAAACCATGGACATTAGCTTCCTCGTTGGCAGTGCGAACCCCGCATGAAAGCTAGTGTTTGCTTATCACGCGATCTTTGTATCTCGATTGCCCATCTTATTGCGACACTCGATGGAACCTTGAAAAAGATTAGAAATGAAGGCGAACGTCGTGGTCTCCTTCTCCCATGGTTCCCAACAAGAACAAGGGTGACATCATGTATGATACTAAAGGCATTCGTGTATCGCTGGAGCCTTACTGTATATCGCATATCGTGATGCTGATATCTCACAGTTTACCGATCTATCCCTTAGCGGCTAGATGAACTTCAGTAGCGATGAATCAGGTGACGACCGATTTCGGGCAATACAATGACCTTTCGCGCTGTGGACTGAATTCATTTAGAGCGTATGATTCGCACTCTCCTTTTCATGGATTCATTCATGATTCTTGGCTGCTTCCACCTTATTGGCTGGCTGGAAAGTCTCAAATGAAGCATGAAGGAAAATGAAGCGCGTAAACATTCTGTTATGCCGAACGGGGCGTGAATGGTGAACAGGTATGAGTTACTAGGCAGAACACGATTTCATAATTTGGGAGAATTGAGAAATTAGTGATTACCAGTAAGTGAACTTCGATGACAAGTGTCAAAAGGACCGAACACATATATTCAAATTTCGAGTTACAAATGAGACGTAATCGAGGTCGTTGTGGCGGTTGTTGAGTGACGCTTGTGGAGTCGCGTCGTGAGTGGTTGGATTGAGAAGCACCATCGAGGAATCGGGAGGCGTCTAAGATCGACGGTGAAGATGCGAGATGCATCTTCACAAATCTCCATAAATCTCGATGCGTCGAGAAGTCGACCAAACGATCACGACACTTCTGACAACGATTCTCGAAAGTGGTCGACATTGTTGACACCGTGCAAGAAGGAACGCCAGAGAGCGAGGAAAGTTGGCCGAATTGTCCTCGACCGTCGGAGCGAAAATCAGGGTCTCGACGCGTGGTGTGCTATTTGAATAATGACCGAAATACCCACTCAGAGCGTTCAGGGACTCGTGTACGTCTAGTACGTAACACTTCCCCCCTTTCAACCGCGACGTCTCGGCGTCCTTATAGATGTAGTCCGGTGACGGCGATAATACCGGTCGATCAGATGATTGACGGCGCGGAGGTTGTCGTAGGATTCCCAACTGTTGCGGCGTTGTACCCGTGCCACTTAAAAAGATAACCATTGTCTTGCCATGTCGTCGATGGATGCGGATGTCCTCGATGACGTACTCTGTGCCTTTGTCCACTTGTACAAGAGGTGGGGGAGGCACATCCCTACCGGGGAAGTTCTCGCCGCGGTCCCGGTAGTGCTTGATCCTGCTGATGTGGAACACCGAATGAACCTGCACATAGTGTTGGGAAGTGTAAGTCGCGTATCCACAGGGGTTTGCATGCGCTCGATCTCAAACAGTCCCAATCATCGGGTTTTGAGTTTTGAACAGTCGGCTCCATTAAGATTTATATTTTTTGGACTGATGAGGACTTTGTCGCCAGCGCCGAGCACGTCGTCGCTACGATTTTGGTCGGCTGCTCACTTCATCGCCGCTTGTGTCTTCGCGAGCGTCTGCCGTATTTCATCCTCGATGGTTCGGAAGTCGCAGCGTTGGATGTTGAACACGGCAATTTGCTTTGGCTGTGAAGTCTGGCTAGTGTTGCCGAAAGTTTGACGTACACCACTTCGAACGGAATAATACCCATTACGGTGGACGCTATCAAGTTATATGCGAGTTCGGCAGTCGGCAGTTTGGCTGTCCAATCCGTTCCGTGTGGCTCGCATAATGTGCGGAGAAGTCGTTCGAGCGTCAGATTGGTCCGCCTGGTTTGGCCGTCGGTTTGAGGGTGGAACGTCGTGGAAAGCTGGATACGACTGTCGTAGCGAGTCATCAGTTCGCGCCAGAAACGGCTGGTGAATCAACTGTCTCTGTTGCTTGTGATGGTTCTTGGCATACCGTGTAGGCGTACGATGTTGTTCAGAAACAGTCGTGCTGTTCTTTCGGCGGTGATGGTGGTCATCGTCAGGATAAAGTGGGAAAACCTGACGACAACCAAAAGGATCGCGTCATAACCCTCGCGTGTGACCGGAGGTATGGTTTATGGTATGCATTTTATACACTGCTAGATGGGTGTATAGGTACATGCATAGAGAGGTATGTTCCTAGAAGGTGATGAAGATTATAAAGAGAGTTTTGGTATTGAGACCATTATGTGTCTATTAAGAGTTTCTTGCATCACCTAGTCTAAGAGACCTCCTACATTGTCTTCCAGGCTTTTTCGTACATATAGGGGACACTCGATCGGATGGGCCTTCTCCCTTCCCCTCCCCCTCTCCCGTGGAGTGTACGAGGCAAGTGTATGAAGGCGTGTATGTGGTGGAAGTCACAAAATATACACTATTGTACATCTCGTAACTTCCTCGAATATATCTCAAACGAGTACACTAGTGTTTATTTTAAATACCCCCTCCCATACACTGTCTCATACACTTGTCTCATACAATTTCTCGTTTTTTGGAGGGGGTGGAGAGACCGGTCCGTCGACTTTGCTTGGTCCAACCTCCTCCCCCCCCCTCCCCGAGTGTATAAGGCTTGTGTATGAGGGGGTGTATGTGGCAAAAGTGGTGAATTGTACACAATTGTACATCTCGTGGCTTCCTGGAAATTATCTCTGGAGATTACACTAGTATCGTTTTTAAACCCCCCCAAATACACTGTCTTACACACTTGCCGCATACACTTCTTCTGATTTTGTGGGACGGATGGGTCCGCCAAAATCGCTCGGTTCCTCTCCCCTTCTTTCCCCCTCCTCCCTCTCCCAACCAGAGTCTATGAGGACAGTGTATGAGTGGGTGTATGTGGCGGAAGTCGTGAAATGTACACAAGTGTACATCTCGTGACTTCTTAGAAATTCCCTCACGAGAGTACAGTAGTTTCTTTCTGAATACCCCTCCCATATACACTGCCTCATACACTTCCATCATATAACGTTTTCTGTTTGGGGAGGGGTCTTCCAATATCTCTTGCTCCCTCCTCTCCTCCCCTCCTCCCTCCGGAGTGTATGAGGCGAGTGTATGAGGGGGTATATGTGGTGAAAGTTACAAAATGTACACAAGTGTACATCTCACGACTTCTTGGAAATTCTTGTATGAGAGTACACAAGTGTCTTTTTTAATACCCTCCCACACATACCATCTTATACACTCCCCTCATGCACTTTTTCTTTCTAGGAGGGAGGGGGACGGGTCCGCTGCCGTTGCTCGGTCCATCCCCCTCCCCCCCCCCCCCCCCCCCGAAGTGTATGAGGCAAGTGCAGGAGGGGGTGTATATGGCGGAAATCTTGAAATGTACACAACTGTATATTCTGTGACTTCTTAGAAATTCTCTCACAAGACTACACTAGTGTCTTTTTAAGCACTCCTCCCACATACAGTGCCTCATACACTCACCTCATACACTTCTTCTCTTTTTGGGAAAGGGACGAGTCTGCCAAAATTGATCAGTCTTTCCCCCCTTCCCCTCTCCAAGAGTGTATGAGTCGAGTGTATGAGGGGGTGTATGTAGTGGAAGTCACAAAATGTACACAAGTATACATCTTGAGGAGGAGGGGGGACGTGACTTCCGATGTTGGTTGGTCCCCCCCTCCCTCCAGAGAGTGTGAGGTGAGTGTATGAGGGGATGTATGTGGTGGAAGTCGTAAAATGTACACAAGTGTATACATCGCAACTTCCTAGAAATTCTCTCATGAGACTACACTTGTGTCTTTTTTAATACTCCTCCCACATACACCAACTCATACACTCCTCCACTACCACAGGGCCTAGCAGGTTCTCGGCCAAGAAAAAAAAAAAAACCCCACAATCCCGAGTGTAAGTAGGGGATGGGTTTTTTCACACTAAAGACTCTCGCGGTCCAGAAACATCCATTCACGAGATACAAAGGAAATTGGAAAGTAATAGGCAAGTAACGTTATTTAAGATATGACAAGGTATGCAGTTAACGATAAAAATGTCACCTATTATTTCACCATGTGTTTCAATCATTTTCCACAAACATGCAAGATATTGTTGGTACAAGCAAATGAACAAGTGTCAACCATGAAACTTCTATGAACGTTGCTAAGATGTCAACCTAGCGTGTACACTCGAACATGAGTGTAAATTTTGAGGGTGATTGGTCATAATGGTACTTTTCCAGCTTCTTCAGCATCTTGTCCTCTCCAAAATGTCCTCCTGGGCCATTTTCGTGGAACTCTTTGAGCAGCATGCGGCGTACTTCGTCGGTTGTGGGTACGACCACTTGGCGAGTGAATCGTCGTCGCCACTAGGATGTGTCGCACCCGATCTTGGCTTTGTTGTAACCGCCATGCTCGTCGTAGCCATGTGTGAACAAGTGCTCGAGATATGGATCTCGGTGCAATTGAAGTGTTGCTGCCTCAGCCATCAAGTATGGTCAGCGGCTGAGTGCATCTGCTGGGTTGATTTTGCCCGGCCGGTACTGGACATTGTAGTTGAGCCCAGATTCGAGAAACTCCATCCACTAGGATTGACGTTGGCTGAGGTTCGGTTGTGTCTTTATATATTTCAGAGCATGATTGTTGGTGCATACAATGCATCTGCGGCATGAAAGATAGCACCGCCACATCTTAACTACGTGTACGACCGCCAACATCTCTTTTGCGTGTACGACGTAGTTGAGTTCCGGTCCGTGCAACTTTTGCAACATGTACGTTACCCGCTGCTCTCCGTTGTGGTGATCCTGTAAGAGAACCACGCCAATGGCTTGGTCAGAGGCGTCCGTAGCCATGTTATAGTTGATCATTGGATCGACCAATGGTATGGCTGGCGCCAAGGTCACAGCGTTCCACAAAGCAGTGAATGATTCTTATTTGTTGTCTCTCCATCTCCACTCATTTTCTTTTTGAGTGAGTTCGGAGAGAGGTGCTAACACTTGGATGTAGTCCCCTACAAAACACCAGTTTTAATTACAGATTTCAAGGAATTCTTGGATTTCTCCAACGTTGGTTTGCGTCGGCCAATCTGGGACTGGTGCCACTTTTTTCGGATGCATGGTGATTTTTCCGCCGTTGACGACATGACCCAAAAACTCGATGGAACGGCAGCCGAAGTCGCATTTTGAGAGTTTTCCAAAGAATTTCTCTCTTTGTAAAACTTTGAGAACCTTTTGGAGTTATCCATTTTGCTCCTTAGGGATATAGTTGTACACCAGAATGTCGTCGAGGTATACCATGACAAAATCGTGGAGGTACGAGCGGAAAATGATGTTCATTGGCGCGATGAACATTGTGGGGGAATTTGTGAATCCAAACGGTATGACCGTGAACTTGAAATGCCCATAGGGTGTTCAGAATTTCGTCTTCTTCATGTCGGCGTCTGCAGCACAGATCTGGCGATAACCATTGTGCAGGTCAATTTTAGTGAAAATTTGAGCCCCTCTAACTTGGTCAAAACGTTCGTCGGCACGAGGAAGAGGATAGCGATTCTTGATGGTAGCATTGTTCAGCACCTGATAGTCCACGCACATCCGTATCTCGCCAGTTTTCTTTTTTAACGAATAGTACTGGTGCGACGCAGGGTGATGTGGATGGGTGGATGAACCCCTGAACAAGAATCTCGTCGAGTAGCTTTTTTAGCTTGATCAGCTCATGGTCCCTCATCCGGTGGGCTCCTCCAACTGTGGGCCGACTGCCCGGTTTCAGTTTGATGCAATGGTCAATGTTGAGTTGAAGTGGCAAGGTTTTTGGGAGTTCATCGGGGAAGACATCCCACAGACTCTCAGATGAGGGGCGCGAATTCCTCGACAAGTATCGCGAACTTTGTTGATTTCGATGAGGTAGATGGGGCTGATGAGTCAGCTTTTGCCACTTTTGCTTCCTCCATTGGCTCGCATTGCATGAGCCACATGTGAGCTTCTCCTCGTATGCAGTGTTTGGCCACGTTGAGTGGTATCGGCTACATAGGTTGTAACTTCTGGATCATTATATTTTCCTCTGCTACTTCCACCTCTGCTTCTTCTGTTGTCGTCTTCCTCCCCACGTGCAAAAGTTGTCGATTGACGCTATTGACTTCCACGTAGATGTCGCCACTGTTCCAGTCGATCTCCAGGTTGTGCTGATACAAGAAATTGCATACGAGAATGATTTTATGGTCACTTGTTGGGCACGACCTCCACACCGTTAAGTCCCGCAATTCTCCCACTTGCAGCCGTACTGGTTCTTAGAATCTCCGTATCTGTAATCTCCCATCAATGGTTTTTCTCTCAAACACCCCTTGTTGGGTCTATAAACCCCGCTTTTTAACCATACTGTTGCTTACAAAACTGTGAGAGGCTCCTCCATCCAATAGCGCTGGTACCATTCTGTGACTCTTCCAACCTCGGGGTTGCACTTTCAGCAGTGTCGCGAGTTGGTCGTCCTTGTACCCCTCGTCAAACTTAGCAATCTCAGAAAACCTATGCAGTTTTGTGAGCCGTTAGGATGGGTGATCGTCTGGCGCAGATCACTCCTTTTGGACAAGATATCAATTTTCTGCGACTTCCCCCTTTTTTGGCCTGCTGCTTGCTTTTGACAATTCTGAGCGTTATTCCCGACGTTTTTGCAATAGTAGCAGGTACACGTATTGTTTTGGTCAACGGGGTCCACTTCCATTGGAGTCGAGGAGTCCCCCGATTTGCTTTTTCCGTTCCCTCAATGACCATTGTTGGGACGTCAACAGCCGTAAGATTCCTAGATTTTAGCGTTGTAGTCGGCACTGTCCATCCTTTCTGCTACTGCGATCATCCGTGGTAAGTCACTTTGGATGCCGAAAATGGTGATCGCTCGCCAGATTTCCCATTGAAGGCTGTTGTTATAGTGAAAACAAAGTTTGATGGAGGTGATGTCTGCACTAGTGATGATCTCGTGGAATCTTCACATGTATTCTGCCACACTGGACTATTGACAAAGGTGCTACAGTTTGTACTGAGCATTGTACTTTGTCTTTAGCCATCAAAAGCGTGCGAGCATCGTGTACAAGAATTCGCTCCAGACAGTTGGTGGCATCAGCGCGTCTTGCCATTGCAAGTTGATCTACTCCAAGGGTAGAACAACTACGGTTAACAATGTGAGACGGACACCGTTGGTCGTTGATGAGGCCCCGCTGATCTCCTGCTGCCGTTGGATGGCCTTTAGGTCGGACCACCAACTCAACACCGTGCCACGCAGAAGCGCGGCCGCAAGGTCAATTTTCTTTCTATCGTCGTTGATCCCACCAGCAGTGAAGTACACCTCCAGGCTCGTTAGCCACATCCGAACCGTCGATCCTTAGGATTTTGCGGGATGGAATGGTTCAGGAGGGTTCCTTGGGTTCGTTCGATATTTAAGGTGTTTCTCTCGATGAGAACCACCTCTCGTGGACTTGCGTTGTGAAGATCCTACATCGCGACGTTGAGTTGTTGGAGCAGATGGCTGTTAATTTCCTCGAACGGAGAGACACGGTTCGCCAGTTCCTTGTTGGTTCGCGCCTGTCGCCCGAAGCCACCTGTCGCTCCTCTTGTGGACGTTGAGGCTGTCAGTAGGGACGGCTGGTTTATCGCCGGCGAGTCCGTAGCCGGATTGGCCGTCGGAACCCTCTGGACGGACCTAAAGGTCACGTAGTCTGCCACACCAGCATTTGTCGTCACTTCAGGGTTTGTGTGTATGGTCACGTTATGCTCCTCCATTGCCGAAGTCTTTGCTGAAGATCCACTGCTGGTCGTCAGGTGCGCTCGCTTGCTTCACGTCGTGGTTGCAAAGTCTGTGAATTCTTGACATGTGAGATGTGCTGACGGCTTGTGCAAGGTAGTCTTTTGGATGAGTAAAGTAGTCAACTGTCCCTCCAGCATCGTTGCGCTCTGATACCAAGTATTCTGCTGAATGGGGTGTGGATGGTCAATATGTATGAGTTACGAGGCAGAACACGGATTGAAGATTTAGAACACTTGAGCAATTTGTAATAAGCGTTAAGTGTACTTCGATGACAAGTGTCAAAACAATCGAACACATAATGTCTCATTCGAGTTACGAATGAGACATAATCAGGATCGTGGGGTCGATTTTCGAGTGACGCTTGTGGAATCACGTCGTGAGTGCTTGGATCTAGAAACTCCACCGAGGAATTGGGGGGCATCAAAGATTGATGGTGAAGACACGAGATGCATCTTCATAAATCTCGATAAATCTTGATGCGTCGAGAAGACGACCAAAAGATCATGACACTTCTGTCGACGATTCTTGAAAGTGGCCGAAGTTATTTAGAACGTTCAAGAAAGAACACTGGAGAGCGAGGGCAGTTGGCAGAATTTCCCTCGACCATCGGAGCAAAAATCGGGGTCTTGACGTGTGGTGGGCTATTTGTGTAATGACATAAATATCCACTGAGAGAGTTTAGGGACTCGTGTACATCTGGTACGTAACACATTTTTCATCTATCAATCGCCAACAACAAACTTCAATTTCTTGACGTCCATCACAAGGAAGAACTTGCAAGCGCAGCTTTTGCAATGAAGCCACGTCAGATTTTCCCGCTGAAAACCGAGCGGGAACACAAAGGAGAGAGGGAAACAGAGGAATTTAATGTTGTACTAATTTCTACGGTGATTGCTTACCGCGCAAGGACGATTTCCGCTGACGTCTGGGATAGATACGTCACTTCACAATCTTCATGAGTATAAACCCTTCGACAGGACCATTTTGCTGATGGAGCTTGGATGGGGATCTGAAACTGAATAAATTATTCATGAGTTCGAACTATCAGTTTGTGCGCTTAAATACTTAGTGAGATGAAAGCACAGAAACCTGAAACTAATCAGTTAAAACATTACTTATGTCCGATTCTTGCACGCATTCATTACACATGAACTAATAGTTTGAATTAATAGGTCGTGTGGTTGCAATCTACAACACTCAAACCCATCAGGGTAGTTCACATGTGTTCCGCATGTCACTTGGGGTCAGACTGCAAGCTCACCCTGTAACGGCACTATAAAAATTTAAACAGGTAGATAATATCACGTGGCTGTTCGCCGGCCGAGCCACGGCTAGCATGTTCAAACACGTTGAAAAGCATTGGCAGTCATCACTTCGGCACACAATGGATTCTGTTCAGAGTCGTACGGCTGCACACCGTGCACTTGTCCGTCACATTAGGGAAATACACGCCAACATCTTGGAGATCCTCCCCAAAGTCATCAGATCCCTCATCTTCCACATTAACTCCTGTATCACTTGTCGCAGAATGCATGACAGTGCGTTCCTTGCACGTCATTGGATAATGAAGTCACAAAATGGTCATCCAACGAGGCTGTACAACATGACAAGGATGACAGTGGAAACATGGTGTGGCATCCTCGCTGTACTAACCAGCTCCTCCAAGCTACACGACACACAAATTGTAGCGGACGAAACAATTTTGATGTACATGAAGTGTGTTTTCCACGAGATGTCTTTTCGCCAACTCATGGAGNTGCGTTCCTTGCACGTCATTGGATAATGAAGTCACAAAATGGTCATCCAACGAGGCTGTACAACATGACAAGGATGACAGTGGAAACATGGTGTGGCATCCTCGCTGTACTAACCAGCTCCTCCAAGCTACACGACACACAAATTGTAGCGGACGAAACAATTTTGATGTACATGAAGTGTGTTTTCCACGAGATGTCTTTTCGCCAACTCATGGAGCGGTTTCAGCGTGGATGCTGAAGGCACGCATCGAAGTATTTTGCGAGTACTTTGTGAATTTGTCCAAGCTCTTGTGCACATCTTGCCATCCGTTTTCCGGCAGGCATGCGTACGAGAACCTCCATTCTCTGCTTGAGAAGGACACGCAGACTACCTACCGTAGTTTGACAACTATGTCAGAGGCATTGATGGGACCAATATCCTGGTAGTCGTCACTCGCTATCGACGACCAGCGTTCATCAATTGACATGCTCAAGTGACGCAGATCGTTTTTGCCACGTGCAATCTAGATCTATGCATCACGTTCGTTACTGTGGGATGGGAGGGATTTGTCCATGATTCACGAATTCTTACAGACGCACTTGACAGAGGTTTCCGACTTCTGTAGTGCAAGTACCTTTAGCTGACGCAGCCTTCCTAGAGGGACAAGGCCTCATGCTTCCATACCGAGGCGTGAGGTACCATTTACAAGACTTTGGGATGGGAGAGCTTCGTCCAAGAAACGTGCAGGAGATTTTCAATCTCCGACATGTGTCCGCGTGATCCTCGATCGAACGGGCGTTCGGAGTTTTGAAATCTAGGTTTAGAATATTGCATGCACTTCCAAGTTACAACATTGGTTTCCAGTCACAGCTCGTCCTGTCCTGTTTTTTTATGCACAATAAAATAGAGGAGAGACAGGATGTGACGTTTCAAGGATGGGCAGATAAAAAACGGTGTTGTATTTATAGCGCGTGTGCGACCAGCCGTGCATCAATACAGAGGCATTTATATTCGTGCTTTGTGAACTTCAGTTGGTGATGCAGTATGGGATGCTTTCGAATGTGATTAACATGGACTGATAACATTTATGATAAAAATTTCTCACATAATAGTGGACCATTGCATGAGAATGATTGCTACACACATAATTCCACTCAGAAAGACAAAGTACAAAGAAAAGAATAAACACAATGATTACCCAAGATTCTAGTTTGCAGCCAACGTGGAGCCTCCATCCTGCACATTGTTGATGCTCCTCCACCAGTTGCTTCTTCCTTGGTTTGCTTCTCCCACGCCTCCATCTCCTCCTCTTCATCTTCGTTTCCTTGTCCTCCTCCACATCTCCTCCGTTGTCTTCCTCCTGCTCCTGGATATTCCCTGGTATGCAGCCAAGTGACAGATTAAGCACGCACGCATGTACTCCTCCTTGAAATAGACATACAGTGTGTACATCTTGTCGTCTTTCCATATTTTCATCGCCACCCAACCCCTTATCATGACTGATGTTCTGAACTGTCATGCCCCATGGAGATTTTGGACCGTCATCACGTATCACATGTTCCAATCTACCCCCTGAATTCACTAACTTTTCAACCTGTTTGTCAAAAAAATTGTGGCGTACATTGTTTGTATCAGATTTGACAGGTGCTTCATCTTTTTCCTCCACCGAATGTGCCTGGTCCGAACTGAATACGTTCCCACCCGCAGCCTTGTCACAAATCCACAATGTAGTGGCAATGTCAAACAACGGCAAATGCTTACCCTGGAACATTACAGCCGCATTATTAGTGCGTTTCAGTGATTCCCTCTGCTTCGGCTCAAGTTCAACTTTCCACAAATGCGGTCAATAGTGTTTCCACTCTTACCAACAAGATCGTACGCCGTGCACCAAATCGTGGCGAGGTTTTTGCAGCGGTAGCGTATCTGCTTCGTCAAAAGCACGTCGATGATCAAATGCTCACCGAACTTTGGGACGATGGCAGCATGCATCTTGGTTTGCCAACCTTTAATCTTGCGGAATCCTCTCGTGCACTAAAGCGCCAACGACAGCAGCATGACATCCTTCTTGTGCGTCCAGTAGTTTTTGCCAACACGTTTACGTCCTCGGACGAGACGTTGGTGTTGGAAGGGAACACGGAACAGTTGGGTGTAGAAAATGAGGCAGACTGGTTGGCGGTGTCGGTGTTGTTGCCCACGCCAGATGTTGGTTTGAAAACCACACATTGACTCTTGAGGTGACCTTCGTCCCAAAGAGGCGGAGAAGGCAAGTGCGTGCCTCCCATGTTAGCAGTATGAGTGCTGCCAACCAATGGCATGCAGTTGAAGTCATTGTTCGCGGGCTTCGGAAGAGGGGATGGATGGTACAGACCCATGCACAGCCGCTGGTGCATGACTTCATTGTTCTCATGCTCGAGTTTGGACAGCCGCTGCATGTGAAGCCTGATTGATACGTGCAAGTTTGTTGTGCTGACTGGAGTCGATGTTGTAGCGGCTGCAGCCAATGGGAAGCTGGCGGATGAAGACACGCATGCGTAGTGATGACGAGAGTTGTCCATTGTGATAGGAGGTTGAAGGACAGATGTGCTAAGAGTGACGCATGATCTGCAGCATTATAGTGCTCAGCACGCAAGCATGCACGCAAGAAGACGGCTCGACGATCGACGCGAGCGGGTCCTGTAATGAAACACCAGTTTGAATGTTTGAATTCGAATCGAAAAACAGGAAAAATTGTAGAACACTAGATTGATGCATTGACACCGTCATCGGCACCTGAAGGAAATTTTAATTAAAACTCCTAAAAACCAACTACCTAATTAGCATCTGAATGCGGTGCAGGCTTTTAGTTCATTTAGTTCAACTGAAGTGGTGGTTTTGTGCTCGCGAACGATTCTAACTATTTAGTTGGTTTCCACCACCGTTGACTTTCAATTTTGCCTTTTCAAGCTCCTCGCAGGGTAGTCGGCCAGTTAACGAGCTTACCAGTTACTCTGTAAGAGCTCGCAACGGCCGTTTGCAACACCACGAGCTTAACTATAACTATTGAAGTCGGTTTTGGAACCTCGCCTTCATGAAGCTTGATGGCTTGGTGGCTTGATGACTTGTTCTTCAGAAGAAAAAGTCTTCTGAAGCGGTGGGCTCTTGGCAGCTTGAACGTTTATGTGACAACCATCCAAGACCATGACCGTATGGACGAGGGCATCCTCACCATCCGTTTAACACTTTTTTCCCGTTTTAAAATTTGAACTCCATAAGTGATGAGGTCTGACCAACCTCAAAAACTAAAGCATGCTAAAATGCCGGTGGCCACCCAGTAACCCTCCTGCTTGGCGGATCACAAATAGTGATAACCGCCTCTCACCACCTGTCCAGTCGGGCATACTACTGGTGGCCATCTTGCCATGGAGCAGGGAGGGCTCTGGTGGATGTCTTGCTAATTTTGGCTGATTTTGGTGGCAAAGCAGTTTAACTTTGACAATTTAACCCTTTCACGCACAGATAACACCTACGGGTTTTGCAAGGTCCTCAAGGTCCTCAGTTTAGAAGCGTCGCTCATGGAATCTTTGCTTCCAATGAAATGGGAACCAATGCACGCCCACCAAAGTCCAACCTCGTTGACCTTGATCGAGACATCTACAACTATTTGATAAAAGTAAAATGTTCTCGCCATTCTCTTTTGGGAACATTGGTTGAGGTCTGGGCGACATCCAAGTCACATGGCGGCCCGAGGCAGGTGCCGTGTTTCAAAATCGAGATAATTTGTGAGGAGGGGAGACTCCCTCCTAAACAAGTCCTGTCAAGATTTGCTGAATGTGGATGGGTGAATTTGTGCTGAAATTAAAGAGGCGAGACGTTGGTCATGGAATGCGAAGTATATGTAAAAATATATACGTCTTATGAGAGATGTATGATTAGGGCCCTCAACCAGCTGTAGGGATGCATCCACAAGTGTGGTCTTGTGGAGCCACACAGCGTCCACCCTGGATAATTTGAGACTAAATTTGAGACTCAGACTTATGGTAGACTGCTTGCAGAGCGACCAGCTTGTACTAGAAGTGGCACAGAACTTTGTAGGAGGTGCTTCCTAAGGCACTAGCTTGTAGTGTCAGAGGCTGAGCAGTATAGGAAGACAGTAGAGGTAGCTGCTACAATACAACTTAAAGTGGAAGAGAAGAAATCTGAAGACAGAATGCATAAGCTTGAGTGATCTGAACCCTGTTCAATAAACCCTCGGAGGGCCTTTCTTAGAGGTTGCAGGTTGTTGCATAACCACCTTGGACATTACAAAACCACCTAGGCTAGCTAAAGAGCCATCTGAAAGATAAAGGGTCGGTGGCAGTTGAAAGTGTTGGAATGTGATTCCAACGTGGTCTGAACACGTCCTGAGGTTCACAACTCTTTTGCGCAGCAGTCTTAGACGATGTGTGTGCTTTCTGGTCGCCACACACTATGTGAGCAGAGTTCTGACGGAATTCAGCAACACCCAAAGTTCGAAGAGCTGGGGATCAATTTTGAGTGGATTACTGGACACGGACCACATCAACAAAGTTATAGTGCTAGTCACAAGCTTTCCAACGCACCAAACCGCGTGCAATTTAGACCACCGTAGCGCCCGATACGCGATTCGGATTGCATCATTGAGTCTCTGTCCCTGACAGAGCACTAGCGTGAGTGACGGGCGCCCGAAGCGCCCTGGACCCCAATGAAGCATCAGACCGCCATTCCGAAGCGCACATGGCTCCAATGAACCATGGGATATTTCTGCTAGCATCCCCCAAGGGGCGCCTCGACCATGGTGTGCGTGGTGGGAGTCGAACTAGTCACCGCCGGATCATTTTTCTGGCCGGTACCAAGTCTGCCGTCCAAACCTGGACGGCCAGCACCACCTCCCAACTTTGACGCACCATAACTCCCTCAATTCTTAGCCGATTGCTGCGATTCAAATTGCATCCATACATACAGACATGCACTTTACAAGGATCTGGAGCCATCACCCTGAAAACGGCAACTCCAGGGCATGGCACGGGGCAATATGTAACAAAAAGGTCACGAGGAGGTGTAGGAGTTTGTAGTAGTAGGTTGATCAACCACCTTCCAGTTGGAAGCTGAAGGATCAAAGCCTCAAAGGGCCTCTAAGGGAACCTTAGATGTTGTAAAGGCCAGAATTTGAACCTCGCCTTCCTCCATTTAAGGAGATGATTTTTTGTCCTTCCAAAGTAGATAATTTATACTATGAGATGTACTTTAGCCAAACCCAGCCATCAAAACTGGATGAATGTCAACACACCTCCTAAGTGTTCAAGAAGGCCCTGGTAGGATTTGTGGGAGGATGTTTTACTTGAAGACACATGATGTAGTTGTTTTGTGGAGATGATGGTACTTCTACAATGGTCATTGCAGAAGTGACATAGTCTATGTAAAAAATATGGAGAATGTGGAGATGATGATAGAGTTGGGGCGAGTGAATTTTCCTAAAAGCTAGCGGGAGAATTTTTCCCCAGCGCGGCCATTTTGTGTAAAAAAAATCGCAAGCACAAATTGGCTCGCTCCTCCCCTACTCCTCCCGCACCCATCCTTCTTGGCTATTCGCGGATACTACATTCCTTATAGTATTTGCGAGAAATTACAAGGCTTGTAGTTTCCACGGAAGCTGCGAGGACGATGGGATGATGTCGCTCGAGTGACCGGTCGACGCTCAAACAACCGGTGTGTTAGCTATTGAGCTAACCACCCATGGCAGAGAAGCTGTAAAACTGAAAAGCTCATAGAGGTTTTTACATCTTCTTCCTTTGCAGGTATGTGTCATGCACTTCAAACTTAATCACGCATACACGTCACCTTCAAGAGTACTAACGCCTTAGCATTACATCTCAAGAAGAGCTCAAGTTGTCAATACGTAAGAGAATCACACAAGGTTTAATTGATCAGCATGCAAGTCAAGTCTATTTCCAGTCCTAGAAGTCAAAACGACATTCTTGAGAAGTAGCCTGATCCTGCCACATCACCAATAAACTTGCGCTGTGAGTTTGACACGTAAGCATCCTAGTGCCAAGGTGACAGATCAACCATGTAGCTTCCAAGAAGCTACACACTTTCTGTTTTGGAAACTTCCATAACAACCACGATGTGCATGAAGCCAGGATTGAACTCGTGACCTCTCACTTGGCCAAAGCATCAAAATGACAACATTAACCATTCACCCACATGATGTACTCACAGGTGATATCTTACATGACACAAAGCATAGTTGAGTCATCTTACAACAGATCAAGGGGTCATACCTCCATAAGGGACAGAGCATTCGTCATCCTTCATACAACACTGAACAAGGAGAAAAAATATCTTACAAATATCTCCCTTGCACCTATCGTCAGTTGATATCATCATCCTTCATCAATTGCGTTGACCATGCCATTACCTTACCTTGCCTGTCTGGTGGAAATCCTTTTCAAGTGGCTTCGTCAGCATGTCAGCCTGCTTCAGCTTGGTACCGACATACTTGAGCTCCACTGTCTGCTTATAGATCAAGTCCTGAGTATAATGGTAGCGGGTCTTGATGTGCTTTGTGCACCTGGACATGAATGGGTTCTTGGACATGTCAATCACGCTCATGTTGTTAATCTTGATGACCGTCGCCGTTATGTGTGGTGCCTTCAGCTCAAATAGCAAGCTGCATAGCCACTGAATCGCTTTACACACCTTAGCCAAGGCGATGTACTCAACTTCAGCTGTTGATAGAGAGACACACTCCTACTTGCGAATCGCCCAAATGACAACACCTCTATTCAGCATACACACAAAGCCAGAGGTGGATTTTCTATCATCAATATTGCTTCTCCAATTAGCATTGGTGTAGCACATACCACAGAGTGACACAAATCCAATGATGCCTCCAAACTGGAGCCCCAAAATGACACGACCCCTCAAGGTTGCGCATGATGCGCTTCTCAGCTTTCCAGTGCAATGGACCAGGATTGGCCACAAACCGTCTCACCTCTCCAACAACATGGGCTTTATCTGGCCGGGTGGTGACCATAGCATCCTTCAAACAACCCACTACAGACTGATATGGGATGCCCAGTATGTCAGTTTTCTCCGCTTTTTTGAATGGGACATGGAGGTGGAGAGCTTGCACTCTAAGCTCATGGGTGTGCTGGCATGCTTGTAATCTGCCATGTCGTATGGTTGGAGGATGGATTTGATGCATTTTTTTTCTGGTTCAGGCTGATGGTACCTGCTATTCTGTCAAGCTTGATGACAATTCCTTAGTAGAAGTCAATAGGACCAATTTCCTTCATCTCAAATCCCTACTCAGTAGGCCCCTTGAGATTGTCTAGCAGCCGCGTTGAAAAGGAACTTAGAATCAGGTCATTGACGTACATGACGACCAACATAGTCCCTTTGTCATTATCATGCACGTACATGCTAGGGTCGTTGTTGTAGTGCATGAAGGGCTCCTTAGCCATGAATCTATCCATGTCCTGGTACCAAAGTCTTGGCGCTTGTTTTAGCCCATATAACGCCTTCACTAATCTGCACACCTTGTCCTCCGGAGCATCAACCCCCTCTGGAACCTCCATCAGTACCTCCTTGTCAGTTTTTCCATAAAGAAAGACTGTCTTGACATCCATCTTGTGGACCTCCATGAACTGAGCAACTGCAATGGCGAGCATTAACTGGATGGAGGTAAACGTCACAACGGGATCAAAGGTCTCATAGTAATCTATGCCAAGCCATTGAGAGAGCCCCTTTTCTACCACCCGTGCCTTGTACTTGTCTATCTTACCATCCTGTTTCATTTTTACTTTCAGCACTCACTTGGACCCCACAATGTGAGCCTGGGCAGGTCTGTCCACCAGTACCCATGTCCCATTCTCCTCGATGGAGCTGAGTTCACTGTGAATTGCTTCATCCCGCTCAGCTTTTTCAGGCCGATTGATTGCCTCTGCAACAGAAATTGGCTCCTGTTGAACCAGGAAAAAAAGTTGAAGCCTTTCCATTCACCCCTATTTGCCTCGTAATTTTGTCATGATATTTTGAGACGTGAACTGCTCCTTGGACCTACTGGTTGTTGCTGTTCATGTCGAGGCTAGAGGTCTGCTTCGTTGTTGATGATGGGAGAGGCATCCTCCTCATGGTCTGGAGGATCAGATATGTCGGACTCAGCTTCTGATTCCTCCAATTCATCTTCATCAGCTTCTCTCCCTGTTGTAGCACCCAGCCCACGTGCAACACTCACCCGCTTTAGAAAACAGAATGTGAAGTCGAACTCGCGGTACAAGTTTCAGCATTTGTGTCAGCAGTCTAGCATGGAAGAGTATACGTGGAGTTTTTGCAAAATCATCACCGGCAACGACCTCCCCCTGATGAATTCTATTTCTGCCACAACAAAAGCCTCAAACGAGTTACTTAGCAAGAAGTCACCATTTACGACATCCAAGAGGACCTTCTACAAATGATTGCACCAGCTGATTGCATTGACAAGGTTGACTACAACACTCAAATGCAATAATCCAATGGCTGGCAATCTCAAAGCCACATTCTTCTCATGGCAAAGGAAAGACATAATCAACTGAAACCTCGTCTCTGATGGAGATTGACGCCGTCGATCAATTCAATCAACAGCTCTGCTAGAGTTGCAAAACATTGGGTCATATCTAGCTCCACTGTAAAAAAAAACTAACAGATGAAAAAGGGGGGAAAGCTGCAGGAAAAAACAAGGAAAGGAATAGACGGCGAGGCTCCTTTCCTGTCACAGTGCCACAGACAAGGGTTCTTCATATTGCAAAGATCTACAAGGAGTACGGGGATGACCAAATGGAGATACTTGGACAGCCGACGGGTTATACAGGTTGATGAATGGTTCCGACACTATTGAACAAAGGAGTTTCTTCCAATTAATTCAGCAATAAAATTATTCAGAAGCTGGGCTTACTGACCAAACAAGGGATGTTTAAAGGAAAATCTGTCAATGGATGACTGTAAATCCGACAACTTTGTAAACTAATTGAACTGCAAATAGAAGATCTGTACACGGTAACACTATGGAGGAATTGCCCAATGAGCGACCACAAAATCATCCTCGGGTGAGATTTACTGTACTGGCACATTCCATAAGTAGACTTGGGTTGGGGATCAGTCTACGATAGAATTAATGGCAAAAACCGACATCTACCTCTTGTTGAGCAACCCACAATGCAGTAGCGGTTACGTGAAGCAAGAAAGGTGGAAGCAACAAAGGAAGTTGTGGAAAACACAATACACCAAATGATATCTTTAGACGCGGCCAAATGAAATCTGCAATGCGAAGCTCAAGCGTGGCTAGTTTACATGTATACCGGGAAAACGGGAGGAATCACAGCTACTAAGGCGACCACATCGGCCTCGACAGCAGAGAAATTTGTACCCGTTTTGGAGGAGTTTTTAGCATTTGTTGTGGAGTTCAGAGGTTTTTTTTTCTCCAACAAACTGCTCCTAGAGTTACCTTCGCATTGAAATGTCAACCATCAGATGGACCTGAAGCAGGGAACAGTCCAACAGTGGAAGGAACCAATCGGATGAGCGATTGCGGACTGACCGAACTCAAGCAGCAGCTAGACGATATGCTCAGCCAGGGGTTCATCAAACCTTCCACGTCACCCAGCACGACACCTGCAATTTTTATTGAAAAGAAGACCAGAGAGGTAAGGATGTGCATGGACTACCGAGCATTGAACAACATCATCATCAAGAACCGCTACCCTCTTCCATGAGCATAAAAAATTTGACCAACTCCGAGAGGTCCAAATTTTCAGCAAAATTGACCTACGTAGCAGCTATCATCATATCCACATTTCTAATAAGGAGGTCGAGAAGACTGGTTCCAGACCAGAAACGGAAACTTTGAGTTCATGCTCATGCTGCTTGGACTCACCAACGGCCCTATGGCATTTATGGCAGTAATGAACAATTTTTTCCGTGCATACCTCATCGCATACCTCGACGATATCCTGGTGTACAGTTGCATGATAAAGGAGCACAATGGATACCTTCGAAAGGTTCTTAAAATTTTACAAAGAATGTTGTTTTGGAAAAATCTCAAAATGCGAATTCGGTCATCGTTAGATTAAGTTTCTGGGCCACACCATCGGCGACAGACGAATCGCCATGGACCTGGAAAAGATGGAGGTAGTCATTGATTGGCCAACTCCTACCAATGTTTGGGACGTCTTTGTATTTTTGGGCTCAAGCAATTACTACTCTCGATACATAAAAGATTCTGCTCGAGCGTTAGTGCCTCTTTCCGATCTCCCAAAAAAAACCACTGAGTTTAATTCGTGGGACAGTAAACAAGAAATGCTTAACTCTTTAAGAAACACTCTGACCTCGGCGCCAGCGGTACAATTGGCAGATCCAACGGAGGACGACATCATGGCTACCAACGTATCCAACCAAGCCATCCAGGCTGTTCTTATTCCAGAAAATGGTGGTGGAGAATAATCGGCCGCATACATATAAAGAAAACTGCACGGGGTGGAAGTGAACTATCCGGTGCACAAAAAATAAGTGTTTGCACTCGTGCACGCATTGAAGACATGGCGGTGCTACTTGGAATGCCGACACTTTATCGTTTGTCCCGACCATCACACCCTAAAATATCTCAAGACTGCCAAATCTGAGCCATCGACAAACTCAATGGATGGAGTTCCTTGAGTCCACCTTTAGCATAGATTATGTGGCATGATTGTCCCCACTCCGGAGGGATGACACCATCCTCATGGTGATGGAATTGTTTTCTACAAATTTTCAAGCCATCCGATGATGACCATCATCACCACAGAAGGAACAATATGGCTATTTTTAAACCACATCGTACAGTTGCACGGTGTGCTACGTTCCATCATCAACAACAGAGACGTCCGTTTCATTAGTCATTTTTTGCACAAAGTGATGACAAGATGTGGCAGTCAGATCCAGGTATCTACGGTGTTCCATTCACAAACTGATGAGCAAACAGATTGGAGCAATCAGACGCTCGAAGATCTTCTTTGCACCTTATGCAACCACACCGCACCGATTGGATAGCCAAACTGCCAACCACCGAACTCGTATACAACTTTGCCACTTTCACCGCAACAGGTAAAGCACAATTTGAAGTGGCCTATGACAAACTTTCCACCACACTGGCAAGAATACTCATTCAGAACAACATTCTCACGGTCGATATCCACCACACGGACTTCTCAAGCATTATGGAGGAAACGCGAAGGACCCTTATAAAGACACAAGCACACAATAAGCGAATGGCCGATCGACATCGCAGTGACATCGTGTTCAACACTGGCGATCCTCCTCAGCTCAATGCACATTGAAATCTGATGACAGGACTTCGTGAAGGTCAAACCCCACATGTTGGAGCTGATTGAGATCAAGCGAATGCAAACCGCTGTCCTCGCTCGACTTCGCCTGCCTAACAACATGGCAATCCATCTTGCTTTTCACTTCAGCAAGCTCCAGCACTACCGAGACCCGGTACCAACTTCCTTGGTAGAAACCTTGTACCTCCATCTTATATTCAGGTAGACGGAGATATGCAGTACATGATTGAAGCTATCCTTGGACATCGACATCGTGGAAAAACAACGGATTATCTGCTCAAGTGGTACGGCTACAAAGTCACACACAATTGCTGGGAGCCCTACAACAACCTCTGAGGCATTGATCACATGATCGCCAGCTACTTTTGCCGTCACCAATGTCCGTCTGCATACGCACTAGGACGTATCGGCTAAATGTGGGGACACTATTACATCCCTGGCGTACATGAGCCCTATAAACTCTACTAGTGGGAAATGTTGTTATTCCATTTGTGGCCTACTGCGTGTCGGCCTCAGGATTTTTACACCGATTGGTCGAGAGCATTTTGGCCACTTGCCCCAACTGCCAATATTCTATTTCAGAAGGTTCTCACATTTTTCTGACCTCTTTTCATAATGGTCGGCATTGTTAGTTTGTCTGCTAAACACGCAATTGACCTCTTGACTCCCTCCATTCATACACACACCACTCCTGCAGGTGACTGAGCATAACTGAAGCTATGGAGCCTTGCATCACTGGCGTCTCTTCCAGGTGCAAGATCGGTGGGCTCGACCATGCTTAGCTCTATTGGAGCTGATATCTTGCTGCTCCAGACTTTTGGTGAGAAGCCATATGATGGCTAAAACATGAGAGACACAATGAGAGATGCATGCACCACATACGCTCGTGGTCGATGTGGATTGTGGTTTCTTGTACCTTGCATGCTGTGCTTGCTGTCTCGTGATTGTCCGGGTTGCTGATCCTACGGGGGCACATGCTCAATCGCTCTGAGGTGTGAGAAACCACCGTGGCCTCTTGGCCGACCGGTTTGGTTTGACCCCGGGGTGGCAACTGGGCCCCACTTTGAACTCTTTGAGTGGGTGGCCCAGTCAATCGCGGCTACGAGATCGCTCGTTACTTACTCTTGTTACTCTCACTCTCACTACTTTACTAAGCATGTTTTCACCAACCTCTCGCTCCGCCATGGCTGTGATTGCTGCATGAGCTGAGCTGGCATAGTAGTGAGTGCATGCTGGCATTCTGCCGCTGCCTACTAGTATCAGAGCAGGAGGGAGAGAACCCTCCACTTAAGCGATCCACAGTGGACTGTGGTCCGGCACACGCAACTTCCACAGTGGCGCGTTCGCGGTTGGTCGTGCCACCTCTACCCACATGTGCATCTTGTCCCTACCACGGCACTCTCGCCTCGGCCCGCAGCAGTCCCCACAGCTATAGGTCAGCAGTCCTTCTGCTCCATTGCTCACTGCGACGCCTTTCACTTCTCGTCCAGGCTCTCTGCACGTTAGCAGTGCCACAGTGCTGCTAGCTGGTGGTCACGTGATCCTTCGGCACAGTGATGCCCAGGCTCACAGAGGTCGTGATCTTAGCATATCTTAGCAGGTGTGCTGTCCTCCGGTCTGTTGTATCTCGAACAGCTCCGAAGCCCAGCAAGTTTTCTGTCCTGCGCTCGGTTCCCTCCTCTCTTGGTCAACAGCAGCAACAGCAGCCGCGTCTGCGGCTTATCATCTTGCAGTGCTTGCCCTCGTTCTTCCAGACTCTTAGCACCTCAACAGCACCACGGTGCTACTGACTGCAGTCCCACAATTCTGCATCATCGTGACACCGAGGCTATCTTGCCACGACTGACCAGTTTTCATCAGCCCCGCAGCCCCACAGATTCTCTGTCCTGCGATTTTCTTCTCACTTGTCTAACCAGCAGCAGCATCATCAGCCGCTTCTGTGGCCTCACCTGCAACCCTGGCTGCACCACCGAACACTGGAACCGCCCCTACCACTCCAAGGGGGGCACGTGATCGCTCACGCCTCGACGAACTCATTGATCGCCACGGGGAGGAGGTGGACATTGCGGCATGGGCGCGTCTTTGCCGTCGCTGTGACAGCCCTGGGTACCACCCCGGAGAAGACTACGACCCAAAGGAAGACGAGGCGCGTGAAGACGCTGTAGTATACGCCGCCTATTGTCAGTCAGCCTCGGATGACTCCCCGACCGTTCAAAACGCACCAACAACGGGGCTGCCACGTGAACGACGTCACATCTCATCTCCGGTAAGATCTCCCGATTCCCGTAGAACACGTCGGCAAAGCTAGCGTGCTGCTCAAGGTGCAGCAGCTCCAGCTACAGTGGCAGCCCCTACAGAGCAAGCTGAGGCAGCCTCGAGTCGTGCAACGTCCCCCGCCGCATCTCAGGCTGTTGCCGCATCACCTGGATCTGATATTCTGACTGCTCTGGAAGCAACACTTGATTGTTGTGCTGCTGTCACATCTACTTTTGCTGCTACAACACGTGCTGCTCGTGCACCTGCCAGCACTGCTGCTAGCAGAGCTATTGAGGCCTATGCAGCAGCAGCCTATGACCAGGGTCCCCTTGCGGCTGCGGCAATTAACATAGCTACACAGGTGGTAGTAGCAGCTAGTGTAATTGCAGCAGTTGTAGCCTCAGCAGCCAGTGCTCTCTCCAGCGTCGTCACTTCCATCCAGGTCTCCACTTCCCACGTGTCTCCTGCTTCAACTTCATCATTGTTCGATCCTCAGATCCGTGTCGCGGTCACAGCAGCACCTGCCTTCTCCACCCTCACAGGCGCTGCGCTTGCTCAAGTTGTGTGTCTCATCCTCACCACCTCGTCCTCAGTGGCAGTTCTTGATGCTTCTGCGGCATGTGCATTGCCACCACTGCTTGCCCTGCAGCATTAGCATTGGTGAGCCTCCAGCCTCTTGCTACGTGGACACCCCATTTTCTTCCTCCCTTTTTCTTCTCTTGTGGCCATGTTCTTTCGTTCACACTGCCCTGCACCTCCACTCAGCCAGGCTTCCTTCGTCCTTGCTTCCCACGTCCACTGGGGCAAGGGAAACGCTGCCAAAATTTTTCTGAGTGATTTTCACCCATCATGCCTGTCGACGATGACCAGTATGCAGCACTGTAGGAAGAACTGTGCAAAGAGCGTGCTGCTCTTCAAGCAGCCCTCACTGCACAGCGTGTGGCAGAAGAAACGTTGTGTATGGAACAGGGCGATTAGGAGACTTTTGCCAACCACAATGCAGATCTTGTGCTTAACCGCTTGCAACCTGTCTTGTGCACTACACCTGCTGCGTCAGCCGCTGCTGACATTGCTGCTGCATTCTCCACCTCTTCTGCTTCCGCTTCAAACACCTCTGGCTCTCTATCCTCCAACTCACTTGCTGCGGCGGCAGCAGCAGGAGCCGCCGCAGCCAAAGCCATAGCAAAGCCCGCCCAACGCAAACCCGACTTTGACTCAGTGCCACCGCACTTCACTCCTAACCTATCTTTTGCTTCATGGAAATTCCGCATCAGTGATTGGATACAAGACGAGCAGCTCTAGTTGTACTATCATGTTCTCAACCCCGCTGCTAATCCTCCCTTTGTACCCACTGACTCTGAGTCGGTGCGGGCTGTGCATGCTCTCATTCGTGCTGGACCCGATGATCTCACTGATGAGATAGGGTCCTACAACGCTGACACTGCTCGCCGCACCCCTGTCAACCCTGTTGGCGCCTACGCTCTCATCAAGTGCCGTACAACTGTCATGGGGCATGCCGCAAAAAGTGTCCTCACTTTCCAGTTCAACACGCTCTCCATGCGTGCAGACAAGACTGCAGATACCTACTGGGCCCGCAGCCTTCGTCTCCTGAAGGACCTTGGCAAGGCCGTCCCTTGCCAACTACTTGTTGTTCTCTCCATCATCAACGGCCTCATTCTTGAAATCTCTGACATCTTCAGGGAGGTAAATGCCTCTGAGCTTGAGAGGCTTGCGGTCGAGCCAGTGCATGCTAACTCACCACCAGGCATTGGGGCCCTTTGGGAGTTCACCTCCCAACACCTCACCGACTGGTGGAGCGCTCTTCAAAACAAATGGATTCACCGTGCAGCAGTTGTAACAGCCACCACGGCACTGCCCATCATCCTCCTCTACCTCCTCCTCTTCTCCCTCCACCTTGGCCACAACTCTTCTCAACCAGAGTGCGGGGGGGGACGTGGTCGTGGTCGAGGCAAGGGCAGCAGCGGGTCGGGCTCTGGCGGTCAAGGCGGCCGTGGAAAGGGCAAAAGTACTAGCAACATCTCCTCTTCACATTCCACCTCTAACGCTGTCACGTGCTGGAACGGCGGTTCCGTCGGCCATTCTGCACCCAAGTGCTCGTCACCACCGGACAACGAGCGCCCCGCCTCCGCCATGCACACACACTGGGCGCGCTCCTCTGGTGGTTCTGGAGGCGCTTCTTGCACGACCTCATCCACCCCTTCCTTTGCTCCCTCTGGCAGAGGGCACCCGTCGCCACCGACACTGCCGTGTACAACACCACTGCTTCTCCATCCCTTCTCCCGTACCCCTGGGATTGGCCCCCGGGGTACGGTGGGCCCATCTTCTACGGCCCGTTATCCGGCGCCTACTCTCCACCCACCTGGGCGTCTCCATCCTATCGCCCATCCTCTGGGGTGGTCATCACGCCGGATCCTCCTGACGACGAGCGTCAATTGGATGCAACACTGTCTCACGCCGTTCATCAACGCCACCTTCGTGATCAGGGAGGTGAGAGTGAAGGCTCTGGGTTGGAGCCTCTTGTGTGTGTTGCTGATGGGTTATTACGTGGTTGTTCGTTCGGTCATGTTCTAGGTTATTCTCCCCTCGATGTCTCGTGGATTGAAGAATGGCAGTCAGTGCGTCTGCCTCGTTGCCTTGCCGCCTATGGTCAGCGCTTCTCTCGTCACGCAACCGTCGCCGCAGTGATTCGTGACCCCTCCACTGTTCGTGCGTCGGATGGCTTCTGGATCCTTGATTCAGGTGCCACCCACCACATGACCTCGTCGCGCATGTCCTTTGTCTCCCTTGGGCCTGTTGGCTCTGTCCGCTCTGTCCGCACTGGCTCCGGCCAATTGCTCGCAGTTCTCCCAGCAACGTTGACAGAAGCACCTCGAGGCTGAACTACAGGTCATTCGCTATGCACTATCTACTGCACGTGTGGGACTGTGCTAGCCCTCCGTGGTGATTGATGGATACACTGACAGTGACTGGGCCCACGATGCAGATGCTCGTAGTCGCACCGGTTACATCTTTCTCATGGGTGGAACTGCTATCTCGTGGAAAAGCGGTAAGCAGGGTTGTGTTGCGCGGAGCTCCAGTGAGGCCGAGTACGTTGCCCTTGGCGCAGGTACGTGTGAGAGTGTCTGGCTTTCTCGCTTGCTTGAGCAGCTACGCGTGCACATCCGCTGCATCACGTTGCGCTATGACAATTAGAGTACCAAGACAACTGTTGAGCATGATGGCATGCATCATTCACGCACAAAACACATCAACATTGAGCATCACTTTGTATGTGAGCGCATTGTTGCAGGAGAGGTCCAGGTCGTCTGGGTTGACACACGTCAACAGCGTGCGGAATTCCTTACCAAAGCTCTGAGCAGTGGAACGTTCAAGGCAGTTGTGCATGCAGTTGGCTTGTTACGTGTACGCGATGCACCCGGCTGAGTTGACAATCCCTTGTCCGTCCCTCGTGTTGTACTCCTGCGTGTGGTGTATGGGTTGTTCGTCTATGGGTCATTGGGGACTATCTGCCAAACACGCAAGTGACCTATTGACTCCCTTCATTCATACACACACCACTCCTGCAGTGACTGAGCATAACTGAAGTTATGGAGCCCTGCATCACTAGCGTCTCTGCCGGGTGCAAGATCGGTGGGCTCGACCATGCTCAGCTCTGTTGGAGCTGATATCTTGCTGCTCCAGACATTTGGTGATGAGCCATATGATGGCTAGAATATGAGAGATACAATGAGAGATGCATGCACCACATACGCTCGTGGTCGATGTGGATTGTGGTTTCTTGTACCTTGCATGATGTGTTTGCTGTCTCGTGATTGCCCGGGTTGCTGATCCTACGGGGGCAAACGCTTAGTCGCTCTGAGGTGTGAGAAACCACGGCAGCCTCTTGGCCGACCGGTTTGGTTCGACCCCGGGGTGGCGACTGGGCCCCACTTCGAACTCTTCCAGTGGGTGGCCAAGTCAACCGCGGCTAAGAGATCGCTCGTTATTCTTGTTACTCTCACTCTTGCTACTTTACTAAGCATGTTTTCACCAACCTCTCGCTCCGCCATGGTTGTGATTGCTGCATGAGCTAAGCTGGCGTAGTAGTGAGTGCATGCCGGCATTCTGCCGCTGCCTAAAGACATAAGTATCACGCACTATATCGATGTTTCCATATTGTTCAGTCGACGTCTCAACGGCGCAGGAATTTCATAAAACCGCGCTTCGATATTCATGAAGCCACTTACATCACTTACATCACTGAAGCCACTTACATCGGGTGAGGTTCTTTGAAGTAGCCACTCACAATGCAACCTCCCACGCATCGCTCGGCTAGAGTGCCGAGGACCCAACATATGTCTCATTCTCATTCTTTTCATTGTAAATATGTGCTCGACTCACTCGACACTTTTTATTGAAGTAAAATTACTACTTCATACAAATCATCCAATTTTCCCAATTTCTGAAATCGTCTCTTGTCTCGCACGTCATCCTTAAGAACCACCTGTCGTAGTCTCTCTTACATTCACCTATTTGTCCGATGTCAAATAATTGATAGTTAAATTTGACTACAATTTTCAGCCCTGGTATTTTGCGCCTATATTTTAAAAGGCCTTGGTACTTTTTATTGCCTTTTTTTTTTCATCAAAATTCCCGTCCATGTCCTTGCTCTATGCCTAGGACTTTGCTTGTTCAAGGTTCAACTTTTGAAAGTCGAGGGCGAAGTCACACATTGCAGCCTGCTTCGTAGGTAGATTTGCACCTTACTTCCAAGTTTTCTTAGCTATGTTGTACATGTGTGTGTGGTCCACGTGGGATTACGAGCATATCGTGGAAATTTCAGGTTAGGCTCGTAGTCCCTGGGAGACTACGTGCAAAACATGAAATTGTGTCTCAATAAATAGCTCTTTTGTGATTTTGAGAGTGATTCGTCCCTAGAAAACATAGTTGAATAGGTTGTACGATGGAAAAAGGAAATGATTTCTGTCGAATGAAAAAGAAACTACATTACATTGCACTTGGAGTAAGAAAAATTACTTGGTCAATCGTCGTAAACATCCCAAGTTCGGCACTCAGTGGGCCACAAATGTAAGGAATAAAAATGCCCTTATTTAGAGTTTAGGGACTGGTGTACGCCAGGGATGTAACACACTGTTTGATACAAATTATTAATTCATCCCAATTCCTCACGGTCTGCTCGTCATAACAGTAGCAACCCACAAGTAGGTTTCGTACGCGCCATTGGACCTTGATTTTCAAAGAGCATAAGTATGCCTCATTTTGGTCTCCACGCTGAAATGTATGCGGTTAAAGTGAATAAAATTATAAAGAAATTATTTTCTGAATATTGCTTTCATTCCCTATGTTTCCATGTCCGTTTTTTTCTTTGCATCTTTGCATAACATATTGGAAGTTAAATGTGGGATGTGAAGTTTTTGGTTGAGCTGTTCCATTTCACTGTACACCGATGGGGCACGGATCACCTTCCGCTCACACTCCAGCATCTGCGGTCCGTTCGAGGTCTCAAAGAGCGCAGCGCACTTGTCCTGCGGCACCGCGCTGTCGTGGAGCCACGCCGTGCTGAGCTGGCGTGCTTGCGCGCTATGGCGGCAGCCTCAGCTGCTGCCTTCTCTCCAGCGCAGTGCGCTCAGGCAGCGCGTCACGACGGACTGTCCCGTATGCGTCTGCTGCACCGAAGCCTCGTGCTGGCAGCGCACTCGAAGAGGGATTTCAGAAGTGTTCACACGGGATGCGCGCGAGGGTGAATGACGCAGCGAAGCGGACGGCGAAGCGAAACGAAGGTTGAATATTTGAGTGGCTGTGTAAGTGTCGAGCCGGACATGCGGAGTATCGCCTCACCTGCGTGCGCTTTCGAACGAGAGGCAGCACACTACACGGAGCGGGAGGAGGAGATTCGAAAGCGAAGCCACGCAGCTCCGAACGGTGGAGGTGGCAAGTTAAGGGTAGGGGCTGCCGGTTCAGCCACCGCCTACCGCCTCACGCTCTACTACAGAGGGTCCACACACACCGCGCATCCGTAATCTTGCTCCTGGCGGCGGCGGCGCGTTTTGCCTCGCGAGGTGGTTTTTCACTCGCGGCCCACGACCGTCGGATCGGCACCCTCCAGCAGAACGAGGCGGTGCCGTACCAGGATTAGGCTGACTGCCCAAGACCGCCAGCTGCGACTAGTGGCCTAAACGGGAGCAGAGAGTGCAGGAAGTGAAGTTCCTAAGGTTTCGCTGCTTGCTGAAGCCTACTAGCAGAGAATAGTGCACGGCCGCAAGAGCCGTTCCGTCCGTTCGCCACGTCATTGCGGGCATCCTACTGCTCGCCACGCGGCAGCCTTCTCTCTCTACTCCACTTTGAAGAAACCTACCTGTTCGCTCTCCATCCGAGAAAAGCACCGTAGCTCGCGCACAAACAACCTCGAAGGCCTTTGAGAGGCGGCTGCCGTCTGTCGTCATCATCTTCTGTCGTTATCTTCATCGGTCGTCATCATCACCTTTGGAATTCTGCTGCATCTTTCGTCATCACCTTGTGTCTATATCGTCATCATCACCGTCATCGTCGACCTGCTGGTCAAAGCAGCCCGCCATGTTCCGCAGCTTGGGCCCACTCCGCTCCAAAACATCCTTCCAGAGAGGGCATATCTCCGACCCGCTCCAATTCTCACTTCGTTTTCTGGACAGAAGCAGGTGCGAATGCCGCCTCACGGCACTGAACTTCTCAGCATGCTGCATAGCGTGCTTTCTGATGCTTCTGCAGCTAAACTTGCAGCGCGGATGGCATCAGCGCGTCAGCAGTATAAGCCTGAATCAGGCTGCCTGATAACATCAAGCTTGTTGAGCAGCAGGATGAAGCTGATACTGGTGCTGTTGCGAATTCCTTCGCTGCTGGCTTCTGCTGCCGCTGCTGCCAGCAGCAGCTATTTTTGTCTTGCTGCTGCGTTTGCTGCCGCTGCTGCTGGTGATGTCCTTAGCGCTGGTACTGGAGCTGGTACTGGTCCTGTGCTGGTGCTCGTGCAAGTGCTGGTGCCTCCGTTGCTGCTGCTGCTGTTGCTTCTGGTGTTTCTGGTGTTGATCGCTACTGATGCTGCAGCCGTCGCAGCTGCTGCCTCTGCCACTGCTACAGCAGCAGTGGCAGAAACAGCAGCTGCACACTTGCCAACTGCAGGCGCTGCTATTGCTGCCAGCAATAGCACCAGCAATTTGCTGGTGCTGGTGCTCCTGCTGAGGCTACTGCTCTTCTTTGTTTTCCGCATGGTACCACTACTGCTTCTGCAGCCGTTCTTGCTCGTGCTGCTGCTCTTGCTGCTGCTCGTGAGTCCTGCATTTGGAGCTCCTTGAGTTGGTGCAGCGGCGGCAGCAGCAGCAGCACCTGCATCACCGATGCAGCAATAGGTGCACCATCACTTGCACTGGCGACAGTACTTGCTCATGCTGGTGTGGCTTCTGCTGCTCAGGCCATCGCCGCCACTGCTGCTGCTGCTGAGGCCGCTGCGGCTGCTGTAGTGGCCCACTGCAAAGACCTGGCTTGGCCTGCGGCAAGCTACACTCCACACATTATCACATAGATACATTGACCCGCGATGTGCCCAAGCACACTCCAAGCACACTCCAAGCACACTCCAAGCACACTCCAAGCACACTCCAAGCACACTCCAAGCACACTCCGCCGCCGCAGCAACCTTCTGGTGTTGGAGGTGGTCCTGAGTCGGACCTACCTCCTTTTCCTCGGTCTACAACTGGAATTGTTCGCGTGGAAAGCTGCAGAGAAATTTCAGTGAGAGAGAAAATAGGTTGTCCGTTTTCCCTCAAGCGTCCGTTGGGGTTCTGTCATGGCCCTTTTTCCTTTTTCTCCTGCAGGGCTTCCGATGGGTTGCTCGGACTCCACTGGGTCCTGCTTGCAGGATCTACGCCTCATGCCTCTTCAGTTGCATCTGCTGCTGCTTCTGCCATTGCTGCTGGTGGAGAAGCAGCAACAGCAGATGCAGTAGCAGCGGCAGCAGCAGCAGCAGCTTGCTGTGGTGGTGAAAGCTCATTATCCAGAGTTCTTAGGGAGGTCCCTGCTAATGGTGGGTGGAAAAGCATGGCGACCGGTGCGAAGAGCCAACTGACATGGACGCACCACCCATGCGCTGCCATGGGGATGCACACCTGCCCCACTGCAGCAGCAGCAGCAGCAGCACCGGCAGCAGCTCCTCCTGCTGTTGCTGCAGCAGCAACAGAAAATCCCGGGGCAGGTGCAGCAGGAACATACCAGGCCCTACAAGGTGGCAACTTCCACACAAATGAGTCGATGGGGAGGATGGAGCCGAGAACAGGCGCCATGCAAATCCACAGCAGCCACTGCATCAACTCAGCTGCTGCTGCGGCAGCAGCACCATCTCCTTTCGCGAGCACAGTAGCCACAAAGGAGACGCTGCCAGGTGTCAGATTTCAGAAAAGTATGGGGCAGATGGAGCAAAGTAAAGGCGCCATGAGAATCCACACCAGGCCTGCTGTCGCTGCAGCTGCTGCGGCCCCGGCAGCAGCAGCCTCTGCTTCAGCGGCTCAGATGCTGTCGGGGGGAGGAGGGTACATGAAGACGGGGCACATGCCGGAGTGCCGTAGCCCACGCGTGCTTGTGACTGGCGCGTGCGGCCAGATTGGCCTCGAGCTCGTGCCCTACCTGAGGGAAAGGTGAGTTGAGCCGGCAAGGAGTGATGGGCTAAGACATGGGTTGAGATTGGTATGAAGGGCCATTTTGGGGTCAAGCCACGCATTTTCCCGAGCATTGTATTTTGTATTAGAAGGATGCAAAGGCAATGTCTGCTTTGAGATGATTCATTTCTAGAGAGCTCTGCGGAGGAGTTGGGGGGGGGGGGGTGGGGCATCGGGCTGTGGATATATGAAGCAAATAGCGAGGACGAATGGTTATGGCGATGTTGCTGCAGGTTCGGCACGGAGTCGGTGATTGCCTCCGACGTCAAGTCCACGTCACGCGATTTTCTGGACTCTGGCCCGTTTGTGTACGCCGACGTGCGACCTTGCACGCATCGTTCTGGAGCACCGAGTGGACCAGATCGTGCACCTTGCCTCCATCCTGTCAGGTAGGAAGACTATTTCTTAGTCGATTTGCAAAAATTCTAAGGAATTTTCCTTTTGGAATTTAAAACCTGGCACCCATGGTTTTTGAACACCCTGTGGACCAGATTCTGCACCTTGCCTCCATCATGTCAGGTGTGTGTTGGGTTGAGAAGAATCTGAAACCTCTGCTGAAATTACCAAAACCTGGCAATGTACCCCCTCTCCTCCCCCCCCCC
>SZWC01002624.1:72593-86515 GCA_023375785.1 Penium margaritaceum
CACACACACACACACACACACACACACACAGGAGGGGGGATGGAGGACGGTGGGAATGGTGGGGAGAGGGGGAAAGATAGAGATAGGGAGGGAGGGAGGGGAGAGAGAGAGAGAGAGAGAGAGAGAGAGAGAATGGGCGTCGACCAAGCGCCCATCGTACGGCTTATAATATCGGAGTGGAGGGTAACCGAGATTTTAAGGTTTGACAAGTTGTATGAAACCAAATAGCTGACACTACTGTGATGCATGTAACCAAGGCACTGCGTAGGTTGCAAAACAAAATCAGTGTTAGTGGATGGGGAGCCTTTCTAGTTTTGCTAGTAATGAGTGGGGTCAGAGACTAGGTTTGAAGACCTGACCAGGTTTCTTTGAAGGAAAACCCATTGAAGGATTACTATGAATCTGCCACCTCTGTGAGCCAATTCACCTAAAACTTGGTGATCTGCACAACGTAGTCGTTTGGCGGACGTGTTCAGTGAGCAACCATACAATCATCCTTACCTGAAAATTACCTGAAAATTGACTTAACCAATGTAAGTGCCCACTTCTTCATTATTGGTATAAATCAACACTTCCAGCAAAGGAAGTGATGATGCAGCCCTAGTTACAAGAAGCCACTCAAGGAGTAGGAGAGGAGCCATTGACAGTCGCTATGCAATAGGGTTGTAATACCATAAAAACAACCAAAATTTCTGGGAATTGTGAAGTATCACCTCCAATGTGGAATCCAGGCGTTGCTCATCCATAAGAAATCTGGTGAGGAGATCAAGATAGCAGCAATTGACTCATCAGCCTCAACGGCCGCATGGTCAGATACATTGGAAAAAAATTGGCAGTTCCATAGGGGTATGGGAAAACTTTGTCAAAGTGTTTTTAGGTTTGTCTGCAAAGCAGATATCTTGCAAGATACCTCCTCAGTGGATCATTGAATATCATATTGAAGTAGCCAGTTTGAATAATAGTCAAAGAAAAGTATTGCATCAGCAGTTACCAGTTTACAGTGGTGAAGTGACACTTGGACAAGATACTTGAGCAAAGATTCCTCTGCCCATCCATGTCACCACATTACACGCTTGAAATGTTTGGGAAAAATAAACATGGCAACATGTGGATATGCGCATAACATAAAACACTCAGTTTCTCAACAATCAAGAAACACTCCCCTCTCCCTTAAGACAATGAATCTTTCAACCAGCTCTGCGGAGCCCAAATTTTAAGCACAATTGAATTGCAGAGCGGTTCTCACCACATCAGGGTATTAAAAAAACACATTGAAACGAAACAAATTATGAAATGTTTGTGGATACTCACATTCATGGTCATGAAATTAAAACTGTGGCATGAGACATTAAAAAAATCCCCTGTGAAGTTTATGGCAACAATGAACACGAACATCAATACATTTCTCTATGGTCTGCTTTTGGTCTACATTGATGAAATCGAGATATTAATTTTCATTTTGAAGAAGCTTGATGATTTCCAAAAAATGGAGGTTGAACACGAAGAGAAAGTACACATGATATTTGATGTGTGGTGTGCTTTTTCATTGGTTGAACTTTTGGGCCATGTCATTGGTTACGGAAATATCATAATGGATGAAAAAGGTAGAAAAGGTTGCTGATTGGCCAACAGCAACAAGCATCCAAAGCATGCAGACATCATTTGAATTCTGGAACTACTCCCATCACTTTGTAAATTTCTATGCAAGTGTTTGCAACTGTGAAATATCCCACTTAATGATTGAAGAGGTGGAATGACATAGATAGTGTACAAGAAATACCTTGACCTCGGCAAGAGCCTTGCAGATGGTTGATTGAACTGTTGACTATGTTGTGGCTGTAGACACATCCAAGCAAAAAAACGGATTCCAATCTTCTACAAGATGATACTCTTGGATTGCATCTCATCACAGACATGTCACACAGACTTCATGAAACCTAGCTAAATGATGCAATGTAAAAAAAGAGGATTCTTGTCGAAATTCATGCGCTCAGACTTGTAGAAACTACTTGCATTTACAAGGTTTCTGCCTGTATGGACCACCATTTCTCAAATCATCTTTAACTTTAGCCAAAACTGATCCTTTGACAAATGAAATGGATAAAGTTCCTTGATTTCAACTACAACTACAGCTTCCAGTACCGACCTAAAAAATTGAATCCTATAAATCTCTGATGGACACAATGAACACTCTCCACAACAACAAAAAATACACCTACATCAAGTGCCTCTTCACACGTGAATAAGTGTTTCAGTGGCTTTAAGAAGGGAAATTTTCGGTTTGATGGTCTGTATCAAAGACAATGATTCAAAAGTAAATTTGGCATACCACAAATCAAGAATGTACTGGAAGCTGTAGTTGTAGTTGAAATCAAGGAAATTTCAACTAGTGCCATGACACTGATCTGAATGGAAAAATTGGAAAAGAAAAGAACTTGAAAAGTGTGACTAGAGGGAGAACATGCAAACCAACAACAGAAACTGCTGTGTTTAGGGTGAAGTTTTACAATAGTAATAGCTCAGATGAACCAAACCCATGGGTTTGCTACAATCTGCATCGGTACCAATCGATCCATGAGCAGACATGTCCATACATTTTGTGCTTGGTCCGCCTGCTACAGAGGAGGTATTTGATGCAGTTATCTTGGCTGTTGACCTCTTCTCTAGGATGGCACACTTCATCCCAGCTACCATCATCACCGCCAAAGGAGAATCATGGTTTTTCCTAAACAACAATATTTTTCTACACCAATTCCCACACTCCATATTTAGTGATAGAGATGGGATGTTCATAAGCTGGTTCTGGTGGAACATCATAAATTTTAACAGTAGGTAGATCTTACAAATGAAGGCCTTCCATCCTCAAACTAATTATTAGACTGAGAAGACAAGTGATATGCTCAAGCAAAGGAATGCCTTAGGAAGCCATATGGTACTGACTTGGCGTGAAAACTATGGATTCCTTTATCTCGTGTACAACTCGACAATATCCACAATGATTGAATGATTTTTGTTCCAAGTGTTTTATGAAAAACTTTGGACAACATGGGTTTCACTTTACACTTTGAACAACACACAAGGTTTTGATCCCGATCGATTATTTCTAAAGCCTTTTTGATAAGGAAAGTACCAAAATTCTGTACACCAAAGCAGTAGTAAAATGAACAACCAATACTCATTAGTATGAACTTAAATTTCAGGCAATTGACCACATACTATTCAGCATCATGAACATCAAGGTCCAATGACAGGACTGCACAAAGCTGGAGTCTAAGTGCCCAGGCACATTTGTGGCTCATGCCTTGCCCGCACAACAGCATTTCCATCCATAGGTTTTGCATGTTGGTTGCCCTAATCCATACCAAGACCCCAGTAAGAAATTCCCTGAAAAGAATTCATCCCCATAATTTTCAATTCAATTAGACAAGGATATGAGGAAAAGTATTGTTTATATCCTTGGAAACCAAATATTGTGTTTCTTTCACATCCGTGTGCAATCGTCCCTAGCTCACGGTGACCTCTTGGCTCAAACTCGCATGCAGATTCCTAATGGTGACACGGATGGGCCAACTGCATTGATGACCCAGTGACATGCTTGCCTTGACTATCATGGCATCACAGAGGAGTGTTCGTATAACCTGCTTGTTTCCTCTGAGGGGCATTATTTTCCCCATCTCCACTCTTCTCATATGCATGTTTTACATTTTTTACTAGTGGAACACCACCAAAACGTATCATTTGCACTCAAATTACATTTTACCTACTTTATTGCTTCTACATGTATGCACGACACCTATTTCAAATGCGAATGTGCAGATTTATGCCCAGACAAATAGTTTTTATCCATTGTATGGAAAAAACTGCCTGTCAATGCACACCACTTGTGTGACAACGGTGGCAGCTACTTGTTATGAACCTGTCTGTTTCTCACTCTCTTGAATAATGCTTCCTTAGAACTGTACATATTCTTCTTAGCCTCATTTTTACTGTTCACATACCTGTCTTGCATGACAATGTGATTGCACACCAGTATGGTGTTCCCAAGTCAGCATTAATGCTAGGGATTTCCCTAGAATCTTCCTGGGATGAAGCAATCTTTACTGAGCTATGCACTAGAATTGTAGCAGAAATGGAACCAGTTGTTCACGAGTGCAGTTGTGGTCCTGGGAGGACCCACCACACGACATGATGACGGGTGGCTATAGCACCTATGAAGCAACGACGTAACATAGTGATATGTCATTGTAAAAGGTGATTCGCAGCAGTTCTTTTCACAGTGAAGACCACATCCAGGACAAAACTTAGTGGCTACACCTTTGAACGCAACATCGAAGGAATTGACAGCAGCAACAAGTAGCTGCAGCAAAAAAAGGAAGAAAATATTAGCACCAACAGTAGTAACAGCAATGAAAAATATGCCTACTGTGAGTTTCTTTTCCAACCATGGGCATTGATATTTGTAACACTTGTGAGTAGCAACAATACAAGCCACAACAGATGATTGCAGTAGTAGAAGCAGCAGTTGCAATACTGGCGGGCACTAGCAGCAGCAGGCGCAATAGCAGTTTTGGGTAGTAACAGTAGCAGGCGCATGAGATGCACATAGTAGCAGATACTACCGGAGAAACAATGGGTAGCACGTACCGGCAGCAACATTTGCAGCAAATACCATACTAGGTGGAAAAATTAGTGTAGCAGCAATGGAGCAAACATGTAGTAGCACCATAGTAGCAGCACATACGTAGAAGCCATGACAAGTGGAAACAGCAGCCACACAACTAAAACAACTATATTAACACCGACGTCTACCAGTAGAAATGATGTGTTAGCTGACATGGCCATTCTTCTGGGTGCATTCACAGCTACAGCTGCATTAGTAGTAACAAAAATATCTGTAGATCCAGCTGAGACTGTGTCGGTTGATGATGACCCCCTCATGCGCACCTCATGAAAGCAAGGTGCTTTCACCTTCTTTCAACACAATAGAAGACTAAGGAGAAACTTAAGGGATCTAACAAGAAAATGGGATAGGGGACTTTTCAATCCCTTTCAGCCCTATCATGCTTGATTCCCCCTATCTTATCATGATGACCCCCTATCCCATCATGCTTGATGTCCACCTTGATGTTACCGATATGTTCTTGGACTACACCATGAAGGTGTTGCAGTCCCTTTCTACAACATAGGTGCTGATTTTATGATAATTTTGGTTGCACACGAATGAAGTTAGTGCTAAGATGGCAGCATGAGCGCATGAGGCTTGAGACAACGCACCCCTTCTATGCCTCCTTTTACCACCACATTGTAGGAAAGTGCATTAGTGACTCAAGGGAATAAGGAAAAGAAGGGGGATGGGAAGGCCAGGGCCACAGTACACCATCCACAACCATACTTGTGGAGGAGGCCATTGGTGCATTAAACCCCGGCACATCAATGTCCATCTCAGCACGTTGATTTGATTCCCCACACAATGGACACCCAAGAACATTGGAAATACTAGGTTTGGTGAAGGGGTACATCTTTACTAGAGTTGCTGCCTTTTTCCTTGTCCTCGTTTTCTTTGAGTGGATGACACCCAAGGTCACATCCGAGCACTTGCAGTATCTGCTCAGGATTGTTTTTCCACCACTGATGTGACTGCCAGCCAAATCACCTAGCATTCAAATGACCATTAATTCTTCCATCCCTTTACATTGGTCACACCAGCTGAACATCCACAATGTGTAGTTCATCGTTTAGAATTATTTTCAGCTACAGCATTCAAATATTGACGTAGGACACCAACATATTTCTCAATCTTTGTACGAAACTTGAATTTTCTATCATCTCATGTTAAATTAATCCATGGCTCACAATCATTAATAGCTAACAGTAACAGTAGTCTTTAATCACCAAAAAATGTATTCCAAACCCCCTTTTTAAACCAATTGGTTCATTATTTCTTTAAGTTCTTGGTTTTTTATGTGGACAACAAGTGTTTTATTCAACTTTAGAGCATACATTGCAGAGAGATTTTAACCATTCAAAATGTCAAAATTTATTACTTAAACATCATCATCGCATAAAGAGACCAATGGCTCATAGCATTGAATTGGTGATGCACCAAGACTAAGGTCTAGTATGTCTTGAACGTTGTCCCTGGTTAGACTGTGATAGAAAAATCGGGAAAGAAGGCTGTGGTCAGCTCACTTCCGCAATGTTTTGGCTGTTGAACATCAACGCCTCATATTGGTGCGGCATCAATGTAAGACGCTGTACCAATGCTGCAGTGAAAGGGTCATGCCGTAACCCCAGGTCAATAGTGATACAGAGTGCACTGTCATTCCCCTTGATTGAGGGAAGATCTGCGTGAGCTCCAGAATGTACATGTGCAGCATAAAACATCTTCATCTGCCAGCCCTTCCTCCTTTTTGGCCCGCTCCACCATAAGATTTGGCACCGAATCTTTATCTTCATCTACCACAAGAACACCAACGGCCAAGCTTGCCCCACGATACCACACCATTGCATAGCCTTGAAAGCTAATGGCTCTCCAATCACTTTTACGAGGTAAAATTTTGATGATTGAACCTGAAATCCCCCCTATAGCTTGTCTCATAATTAGGGAGTTACGTGGGGATGGTTGTGTTGGGGCTCTCTTTAGCTTTCCTCATCCAAATATAAATGGTCCTGAATCATAATGATTATGTCCTTCTCTATGCTCCACGCTTGAGTAGCCTATGGAGTTGACTCGAACAGTCGCTCAGTTTTACATTCATGATGACAAACCATGAGATGGATACCACCTAAATCATTGTTTCCAGTCCCACCTATCACATGATACATAGTTGCACTGAATTTGTAACAACATATCATGTTCCGTCGGTCTGTGGGATTGATACGCATGATTTCTATTCAGGTTCTGGTCGTACATTAAGTTAGTGTTGTTTGATTTGATAGTTTCGTTAGAGCTCTACGTGTTGTTTTCTGCATGTGCTTCACCTCGTTTTCAGCCATTTCTCTGTTCATGCCTTTACACGGTTGGGTTTTTCTATCATCCAAGTATGATACTCTTCGACATGTGAGTGCACCTCACAATGTTGTGCTTTGTGGCTCTAGCCAGCATGCTTTGTACCATGTTGCCTGTGTGCTCCCTCTGTATCCTCTTCCCCATGTGATCGTACCACACGTGCCTTTGTGACTGGCACACTCTTTGTTCAGCATCAATCCCTCCTCAATCAAAACCGTTGTCAATTGCCTCCATTGATCAGCTTTCACGCACCTAAACTTCTCTCAGTCTTCATGCGACTTCTTGCTCAAGACCGACTAGCTCAAGTGTACTAAGTTTAGTTTCCATTTATGATCTTATCCAAACTCTCCCTCCCAATATTTGCACACACTGGAGTACGTCCAATCAAAAATTATTGGAACAATCCTAGTCAAGCTTTATGTGGACCGTGATATGTATGTACTCATAGTAACGGAAGAACTCAGGTGGATGCATTGGGTCTTTATTCTTTGACACATTAATAATGCTTCGCATTCTCTTTCTTTCTGTGGCTTGTCTAAGCGCTAGTCTCGTCAGACTCTCCAGTCCTTTTTATCAACTCTTGAGAGGAATTACCTTCAAGATATGACATGTCACTTCAATTATCATGGCATCAACCATCAAACCTTGGGTTTGGATACACCTCTAGATAACGGTATACAAAGTATGGAGAATGCATTTTTATCTATAAAAACTGAGTTTGGTCTCCCTCATTTCCTTTCAGTGGCCTTAATGAGTTATGGTTAATCACCCCAAATTCATACACTCACCAATTGGTGTATCAAAAAGTGTATTCCTATATGCAAACATTTATCAGAAATCACCAACATCAATTCATGTCACTAGAGCCCAAACATAATTTCCTCATATAAGGTGTTACTTATAATGGATTACATGTGCTACGTACTAGTTTTTGTTAGATGTCCATGTTCACTGCTATGTTCACTTCCCAATACACTTGTCGATACATAGTTTCAGGGGTGAGGTGATTGGTCATATATGGCCTTAATGAAGTGTATATGTTGCCAAATTCAATGTGATCCCTTTTCAGGGAACTTAATCCCATGCAAGTTGATCCTGGCTGGTTAAATTGTAACATACTAGAAGCTCTCCCCGTACAGTATTATGTTTTCTGTCGTTGGTATTGCACCAGGTTTGCAAGTGTGGAGAGTCTAGAATCATAGTCTACCTAACCTCATTGATACTTCATGTTCGGTGTTTTGTATTCCTTGACCCATTGTAGTATCTCACACATCTCTCTCCCTACATCCAGGCCATGCTTCTGACTGTGTTGGATCTGAGAAAATGGAGGTATTTTGGCACAGACAATATTTCCTCTTCGGACATGTCACCCCTTGAAATTCTTTTTTCTGACCTTTGCCCCGCCATTGTGGAAGTAGGCCCTGAGGGCACATCAGTACATGTGCATGATCAAGGTTCTTTCTTGCATGTTTTCATGCCTGGACCAAGCACAAGAAGCACCTTCATCTATACGCATTGCACCTATATCATATGCGCCTCGGCTGCATTGCATTAGTTCAATGAATCCGCTACATCTCCCATGTCACCATCGTCTTTGCACGTTTTAGTCTCTGCTTCACCTGTGCCCACGTAGCATCTTCCGGAACCTTCTTCATCCTTGGTCCCGGGCCAGGACCACCATCGGTTTCAAGTGGTACATTCATGCACAAGCCCAATGGTCATCTGGGGCCATTGCCACCTGGGTTTCAGAGGCCCATAGATTAAGTTCTTTGAAAACTTTTGGGTTAATTTCAGAGTACAGACTCTGGAAAAAATGCACTTGGGCTTAGTCTTCATGCAACCTCTTCTGAGATCCACCAATCTTGTCTGATATGAAATTCACTGGTCACTAACAAGGTTTTCATTGTGTGCAATTCTGCTTCTTCTCTCATGAAGGTGAGACTCTCTCATGTGATGTTCTCTGAACACTCGTTCCTCTCCCTATTTATCACCCAACACAGGAAAATCAAGAGAGAACTTATCTGGGACAGAGAAGTAACTATGGCATGCCGCCTGTCAGAAAGTGCTCCATTTAATCAAGGATCATAATACCAATGATCTTGTGCAGTTCATCCGCTTGGAAGGATATCCAAGAAAAGTGGGTAGTTTGTATGAATCTGAAGTTGAACGACTTGCAAATTTTTGAATTCTTGTCTCACTGGCGAGAAACTCTCATAGGTTGAGGATGTCTTTTGTAATGAAACCTTTGCCCCCATTGGTTAGATGACAACAGCATGCAAGCTAGTCGGCCTTTGTTTCTCATAGTGACTGGAAAATCCATCAAATGAATGTGAAGATGGATACAGAAGCCTAAAATTTCTAGCCTCTTGGCTTTGAAGACCATTCCAGTTTCATTTTCTACCTTTAAAAATCCCCTAACTGACTAAAGAATTCAATAGATTTCTGGAACCAAGAGATCACAAGCATGTCCTAGGAATCTGACTATGCACTGATTCAGGAAAATCCATCACTCTTCCTAAGTTAGGAAGAAGTACCCCTTGCCAGTGTCCTGGTGTATGTCAACCGCTTGATCATGTCTCTAGACTTAGAGGTGGTGAATGAATTCAAAGTAATGCTTCTTTTGCTTATGTAATGAAGGACATCGGGCCTGCTCATGGCTTTTTGGAGATGGAGATTGTGAATTGCTGTGAGAAACAGAAATTGCTACAGATGCACTTTGCTCACATCATTAGGGAGTGAGTTATACACCTCCTTCCTAAAGTATCAATAGCTTCCACTCACTTCATACTAAATTGGCATGCCATAATTAAAATTGATGGACTTGAATGGGTGGAGAATACAATGTTTCCATACAACACTATATCAATGTTCACGATGAACATCAATATATTCTGGTTCTGGGGCATCGAGGTGGGTCCACTACAAGTAACCTTGAAATGAGAAGCCCGATCCCACAAAATTCACAAGAATTCCATTCACAAAAACAATTTCACACGGTTGATGTATGGTAATATGAAAGGTATTTGTCGCATCAACCCTAACAAATGTTAAATACAAACTTCACTGCACTAAAGAAGTTCACATAGGCATGAATTTAATGCATGAGAGAATACTTTCAGCATCCTTCTAGACACAGTATCATGAACTAAAAAACATGTGTTCGTTCACAATGTTTGCAATGATGGTAATTTCAAGAGTCTCCTGAACACTTTGTTCCCAATATTTTGCTATTTTTTTGGTGAATTAGCAATCACATGAAGTAAGGAGAATTATTGATGGTGCACATAGACTGAGAATTCCTACTGTCTACTTCCTACCATGACCACACTTCATTGCCTTGTCCATTGAACTAGGGAATTTTGTGTTAGAAATATGACTCCAACGAGGTCCTCTAATAAATCCCCGCAGGTAATCTGAGCTCTTGATACAGGTTCAGGTTCCGCACAAAACCTGCTCCGCAACGGCTGGTCGGACAAGACCTTTTCTTACAGTCGAGCCTCCCCTAACGAAAGTGACCATGTCACTACGTGTACGGCTAGAATAAAGAAGTTGTTGATTCTTGTGTTTGTCCTGTTCTGTTATATATACAGAGGTTATTCAGTCCCTCCCAGATTGACCCAGAACAGCTCTGGTTCTTTCATGTTTGCCTTTGGTTCTGTGGCCTCACTGATTTTTCTCTGTGATGCTTGCTCCTTGCTCACTCACTCTTCGCCATCCAATCCCAGATCTCAATCTCGCACCGCTTTGCTCCGTCACTCTCACTCCTCCGCTCATTTCTGGTCAACACGTCAAGCCGCCGTCCTCTGCTCAAACTTTTTCTTGCCGTGCTCCCATCTACTCTTATCTCCATCAATCTACCTTGGCTTCCGCACATCCAAAGTCTCATTTCTGCCTATCTCTCTACACTCTCACACCGCTCCCTGCTTTTTTCATCCTTCCATACATCTGTATATTCCATTGCTTCTTCCTGCTTTTTCCGTGAATCAACATCCCGTCCATCCAACGTTCTCCACTCCATCTGCATCATGTTCATCTCCACTGTTCTCCTCACCTCTTCACCACATCATCCTCTCAAGACGCCCTCTTGAGACGCTCCTCCTTCTTCAGAGTGCCTTTGTTCCTCCTTCCTCCTGCAGCATCCTCCAATTATCCTTCCTCTGCATCAGCCTCATCTATTCCATCTTCTTCTTTGTTGACCATCTCTTTGATCATCTTTCACTCTCATCCTCATTATCTTCATCATCAACCTCTCACCCTTCTTCGCCGCCTCATCTCATCATCATTAAAAAATCCTCCTCAACCAGAATCAGCAAATCATCATCTGTAGCCAGCACAAGGACTTGCACGAGCCAGCTGGAAATCTTGTAGCCGTCTACACCCAAGTCGGCAGAATATTTCTTGCGGCGCGTTGGCATCCGCCTTCCCCTTGCCACAAATCTTCCCCCTACATCAATTCCTGCACATGGCTCACCCCTGTGCCCAAAAAGTCATCCTCTTCATCATTCCTCCGTCACTATCATCCACTTCCTCCTCTCGGCACCCGGATCCGCTCGTTCGACTTGCAAATCTCACAGCAATCGGCTTCCAAGCTGACTTCTTAATCCGTTCAAGCACGAGGTCTTCTCATGCGCCCACTCACAGCATCATCTTCCTCCTTCTTAGCAGGAGTAGAACTCAGCTCAGAATCAGGGCATCAGACACCACCAATCTTCAAAACTGAGCCAACTGATGGAACAAGCAGTCATTTCTCTGACGACATTATATACATAAAAAATAAATAAATAAACAAAAAAAAAACTGAAAAATAAAATTTAAAGAAAATGCTCTTTGTTTTTTTCCGTATCCTCCATCACTTGGATCCTGGACCCACATCTCTCATCAGCTCTTTCATCTCCACTCATTGGAAGAAGCTAATTCTTTAAGATTCCTACACTGGGACATTGGACACCATCCATCTTCCAGCTCTTCCTGCTCGAGCAAACGGGTGATACAAGCCATCAGTCCTATGTGGTGGATTCCAAAGAGAAATTTTCTTACTTCCCCATGTCTCCTCCCTCGTCTCAGCCTTACGGATCAAAGTGGAGAAATTGGTCTAGAATTACCATAGGAATTGGACACCGCATATCTCCCTGCTCGTCGGGCTCGAGCTGACTTGCGGAACCAGGCGTTGTAGCCGTGGCCGTCTCTTTCATCCTACTGACCTCGTTCCTACACGGACACAGAAAATCAGCTGTGGAAGGGCTTCCTCTGTGTGTGGTGTTGTGGCAGCACCCTCCATCACATTCTCTCACCTCCCTCACCATCAGCACCAAAATCATCAGTAGGACAGAACAGGCCTGAACTTCTCTGGTGCACAGTCATCAGCAGCTGCTTCATACCGAAACGATCAATAACATGGAAGCACAGGCCCTCAACTTTACTCACATCCCTGAGCTCGATCAGTTTGGAGATGACATCCATGAATGGTATGGTGCAGTACAAATCAAGATAAGGCAGTCATTTCTCAGAGGGTATCAACTCTCCATATTCCTAGAAGGATTCTATGATAACACTGAATTTCCTCTAATGGCCTCTACATCAATCCTTCCAGACATCAAAGCATGCCTTCTCCACAACATCCATAACGTCTACCACACGATCATTGAAGAAGTTTCACCAGTTAAAATAACGTGGCACACTCTTATGGTAGCAGCACGGAACTCCAGTCTCTGTAATCAAATAATACGATCTCTCCGTCAATTTTTTACTCCCTCCACAAGACAAAGACATCCTAGGAATGATTCCCTATAGAAAACCAATACCTCAACCTTCTCGGATTTAGGAGGGCTGTCAAAAATATGACTCTGGTGGGGTCCTCTAAAAACACCCCTCAGATAATCCGAGCTCTCAATACAAGTTCAGGTTCCGCACTACCTGCTCAGCAAAGGCTGGCCGGACACGACCGTTTCTCCACAATTGAGCTACCCCCAAGATAACTGACCACGTCGCCATGCGTACAAAAAGTGGAAATAATCCGTCGATACTTGTGTTTTTCCTCTTCTTTTTTGTACACGGATAATGTTCATTCCCTCCCAGATCAACCCTGAATATTTCTTTGCATCATGTTTGCCTTTGGTTCCGTGACCTCGCCGCCGTGTCTCTGCTCTTCTCACTCCTTACTCACTCACTCTTTTGCCATCCGAACCCAGGTCTCACTCTCACACCGCTTCGTTTCTTCACTCTCGCTCCTCCGCTCAGCTTTGGTCAACACATCAAGGTGCCGCCCTCTGCTCCAGCATTTTATTGACTTGCTCCTGTCATCTCTTCTCTCCACCAATCTATCTCGGCTTCTGCACATCCCAAGTCTCATTTCCTCCCAACTCTTTGCACTATCACACAGCTCCCTGTTTAATTTATCATTCTGCACATCCATACTTTCCATTGCTTTTGCCTGGTTCTGCCATCAATCGCTCTGCTCCCTGAATTCTTCTGGCATTTTTTTCCCAAGGCTCTAGAAGGTACATTACCACTGCCAAGGGTTGCACTTTCATCAATTCTGTGTTGGTGATAGATTCTGCACCTCTCTTTCCTGCTTGACTGGTCTGCCTATGTACTGCTGGTGTTGCATGTGTGTCATGCATTTCTTCTGGAGGGATTGTTAATTGTAGGCTTTTTATGTAGTGATAGGTGGGTGTACAGGTGCGCACGTATAAAAGAAATTTCTTGGAAGGTTACGAAGGGTATATGCTATTTTTGGGAATGAAGTCCATTGTAGGTCTGTTAAGACATTGTTAGAACACCTAGTTTTGGTTTACGTAGTAAAGGACCCCATACATTTAACTTCTAGTCCCTTTTGCGTATATACGGGAAACTTTCTTGTTTTTAGGGGAGGGCAGAAGATGGGTGCATCGACATCGCTCGGTCCATCCCCCCC
>SZWC01002624.1:86654-101552 GCA_023375785.1 Penium margaritaceum
CCCCCCCCCCCCCCCTTTTCCACCGATTATATGATGTGAGTATAAGAGGGGATGTATGTGGAGGAAGTCGCGAGACATGCATTAATGTACACGACTTCCTCGGAGTTTTGTCTTGATAATATACTAGTGTCTATATTTAGTACCCCCCATATACACTGTCATATACACTCACCTCATACACTTTCTTGTTTTGGGGGGATGGGAGACCGGTCCATCCACGTCGCTTGGTCCATCCCCCCCCCCCCTCCTCTCCTCGATTGTCTGAGGTGAGTGTATGAGGGGGTGTGTATGGGGGAAGTCGTGAGATGTACATTAGTGCACGTCTCGCAAATTCCGTAAAACGTTTTCTTAGAAACACACTAGCGTCTATATTAAGTACCCCCCTCCCAGATAAATTGTCTCCTACACTCGCCTCATATGATTTCTTGTTTTGGGGAGAAGGGGACAGGTCCATCCACCTCGCTCAGTCCATCCCCCTCCTTCCCCCGATTGTATGAGGCGAGTGTATGAGGGATGTATATGGAGGAAGTCACGAGAAGTACATAAGTGTACGTCTTGCGACTTCCTCAAAATATTCTATCAAGAATACACTATTAATATTTAGTACTCCCCCTCCCACATACATTGTCTCATACACTTGCCTCATACATGTTTTTGTTTTGGAGGGGGGGGGAGATGGGTCCGTCCACATCGTTTGGTCCAACCCCCCTTCTTCCTCTCCCCCATTGTATGAGGCGAGTGTATGAGCGGGTGTATATGGAGGAATTCGTGAGATATACATTAGTGTATGTCTTGTGACTTCCACAAAAATGATTCTCGACAGTACATTAGTGTCTAGATTTAGTAACCCCCCCATATACACTATCTCATACACTCGCCTCACACACTTTCTTCTTTTGGAGGAGAGGAGATGGGTCCACCCACATCGCTCGGTCCATCCACCTCTCCTCCTCCCCATTGTGTGAGGCGATTGTATGAGGGGGTGTACATGGAGGAAGTCGCAAGACATACATTAGTGTACATCTTAGGAATTCCTCGGGAATTTCTCTCGACAATACACTAGTGTCTATATTTAGTACCCCCTCCCCACATACACAGTCTCATACACTTGCCTCATACAATTTCTTTTTTGGGGGAGGGGAGGAGAGAGACGGGTCCATGGACATCGCTTGGTCCATACCCCCCCTCCTCTTCCCGATTGTATGAGGCGAGTGTATGAGGGGGTGTATTTGGAGGAAGTCACCAGACATACATTAGTATACATCTCGCAAATTCCTTGGAATTTTCTCTTGACAATACACTAGTGTATATATTTAGAACCTCTCCATATACACTATCTCACACACTCGCCTCATACCCTTTCTTGTTTAGGGAGGGGGACGGCTCCATCCACATCGCTCGGTCCATCCCCCCTCCTCCTCCCCCCGATTGTTGAGGCGAGTGTATGAGGAGGTGTATATAGAGGAAGTCGTGAGACATACATTAGTGTACGTCTCGCAACATACATCAGGATTTTCTCTCAACAATACACTAGTCTATATATTTAGTACCCCATCCACATACATTGTCTCATACATTTGCCTTGTATACTTTCTTGTTTCTGGGTGGAGGAGGGGGAAACACGTCTGTTGACATCGCTCGGTCCATATCCCGCCTCCTCCCCCCAATTGTATGAGACAAGTGTACGGGGAAGTGCATATGAGGGAAGTCGCGAGACATACATTAGTGTATGTCTCGCGAATTCCTCAAAAATCTCTTGCGTCAATACACTAGTGTCTTTTTTAAATACCCTCCACATACACCATCTCATACACTCACCTCATACACTCTCATTTTGGAAGGGAGGAGGGGGCAGACGGGTCCTTCAACTTTGCTCGGTCCAATCCGCCCCCCTCCTCCCCAATTGTATGAGGCAAGTGTATGAGGGGGTGTATGTGGAGGAAGTTACGAGACATACACTAATGTCTGTTTCTTGACTTCCCCGAGTTCCGCAAATGGGGCTTCAATTGCATGGAAATCCCACCACAGAGGGGTTTCACAAACCCCCTGGTGGCGGGCTTTGTGGCAATTTGAGTACCTGGTTTGTGAGAGGTTTGAGTGGGGGATCCAAGAATTCCCCATATGATTGAAGGGAACCTGCTTGGCCCCGCTACCACGGGGCCCAGCAAGAGCCTGAGAAAGCAAAAATAATGACCCACAACCTCGGATTCAGTTAGGGGATGGGTATGTTTGAGGTTTCGCTATTCAATTACCTGGTTTGCGAGTGGTTTTGAGTGGGGGGTCCGAGAATCCCCCATACGATAGAAGGGAACCTGCTGGGCCCCGCTACCGCGGGACCCAGCAAGAGTGCGGACAAGCGAATAAGATAAAACCCTTAACCCCGGGTGTAATTAGTGGATGGATTTCACGCAAAAAAGACATTCGCGATCCAGAGATCCCGATTCACAAGAGACAAAGACAGATGGACAGCAATAGGTAAGTTACAATATTACAGGTATGACAAGGCATGTAGTCAAGGAAAAAATAGGCCACCTTTCATTTCACCATGTGTTTCAATCATATTTGACAAAACATGAAAAACATTGTTGGTGCCAGGAAATGAAGAAGTGTCAATCATGAAACTTCTATGAGTAGCCCTAGGATGTGGACCTAGCATGTGTTGAAAATTTGTCCCTCCGCATGCCCAAACGTAGCATTAGGATGCGCCGACGAGCCGCTAGAAATAGGAAAATCCACTCCGGTGGATCTAGCGGCTCGAAGATTGCTCGGATCCTAAAATGATGATTGCTCCTAAAATTTGACCAGTCGCTCAATCCGGTGGAAGTTGTTTTGCCAGAATCGGACAAGTATCGAGGGCGATATGACCTTCCAAAGTTGGGGTGTGCGCAGCGGCTCTGAGAGCCAGCTGCGACTCGAAATCCGATGGATAATCGACCAGACCGAGTAACAAAAGTACCATCTGGAGATTTTGCTCCGGAAGGTCTGCCGAGGCGTCCGGTGGATAATCCACCGGATCCTGTAGTGCAGTTTGTGACTGAGGGACTTAGGCCAAAAACCTGGCTTGGCGTCCGGAACTCAATAGTACATCTTGTTACTCGGGGACTTGGCAGTCAAAATCCTGACTGCAGGTCCGTAGACAGGTTTCAAACCTCGTCACACCCCATCACCAAACCCAATCCAAAAGTGGGCAAGGTGCGTGGAAACAGTACGAGGGACCCCTACACCACGTGCAATGGGATCTGCACCTTGGGAAAGGCGCTTCGCACGTGAAGGAAGGCGCCACGGCGTGTGGCAGCGTCAGGCTTCTGTGGTGGGTGAGACTTGTGCTTTGACAAGCGTAACTTGGGCTACGCTTGGCCGGATCGTGCGCAGTTTGGTGAGTTGGAAAGCTCATGACTAGCCCTATGAATTTGTGACCATTTCCATGTTCAAAAACTAATTCAAAATCACGTTACTCCCTTCAAAAACTGACAGTCTTTGAATTCCTACTCACATAGCGTGAGGCAACCAGAAAGCTCATGCTCAGTCTCAGATTCACCCAAAACAGAAGAAGTGAACCACCAAGAGACAATCAGACAAACGTCGGGACCGCATCCCGTAGATATCCTGACAAAAGGCTACGGGCCCAGAGGTTTGATCGTCTCCAATGTTCACGTCTTCTGCAGCACACGGAATCGTCATCCTCGACGTCGTTGTGAATTTCTGAGAACCCGTCGGAGTAGAAGCATTGAAGGAGACACAGAAGGAGTCGCAGCCCATTTAGAAGTATGCGGGCGGCCCAGGCTTTGGGCTATGGAGTTGGCACTTTGAGCTGCACCTCGCGCATAAGGGGTTGCTGGAGGTCATGATGGGAACGGAAGTCCTCAACGAAGCGACGGTGACGGAAGCGTAGAAGGAGGCCTTCGCAAAGAAGAACACGGAGGCGCTCATGCTGCTGGTTTCTGGGACGGCTGAGTTGTAGTGGGGCTACTTCAAGGGCTGTAAGCTGGAAGCCGAGGCTTGGCAAAAACTCTGCTCTATCCATCAATCCAAGTCGCTGGCGAATACAATATTCGCAATGAAGGGACTCCTCACGGTGAGAATCGAGGAGGGAGATGATGTCATCACCGCCATGCAGCGGATCGAGTCGCTTGCCACACAGTGCAATGACGTGGGGTGGATGATCGAAACGCAGCTGCAGGCGATGGCCGTCCTCATGGCCCTACCTGATAGTTGGGGTCCACTCATCACCGTTCTCGGAGGATGGTCGGAGGACAAGCTTACCTATGGCGCGGTCACAGAGTACATCCGCAATGAGGCGTAGCGCAGGAGCTGCGGGAGTCCTCGTCTTCCTCTTTGACCCTCGTCACCAAAACGTGTGGTAGTGGAAGTGGGGACAGAGGAAGCGACGGAAAGGGCGGCAGCAAGAAGGGAGCCAAGAAATGTGCATGCCGGAACTACGGCAAGGAGAGCTATTAGGCCCGTGAATGCCCGGAGGAGGCAAAGGCCGGCGGCAAAAACACCAAGGGCAGGTCGCTCCTCAACGGCAACAAGAACCACTTCCTCAAGAATGCCAACAGACGGTGCCAGGATTCCAGGAATGAGGAGCACACCCAAGTCGAGAAGGTGGGATTCGTCACCTACAAGAAGTCCTCCAAGACAATGGTGGTCGCGAACGACAAAGTCGAGCCAGCGGCCGGCCAAGGCGACGTGGAGGTGGAAGTCGGGGTGGGTGGTAAGAAGGAGCTGTGCAAAATCTGTGATGTGCAACACGTCCCCGGCCTGGCTCACATCTTGAGTTCCAGTCGCTTGACGGACAAGGGGTATGAGGTACTTTTCCATAGGAAAGGCGCAGTGGTGCGCATTGACGGCGACGACGAGGTCGTGCTGGAGGCTAAACGCGAGGGCGGTCTCTACATCGTGGAGACCAAGGTGGTCCCCACGGCATCAGACGCAACAGAATTGTAGGAGCGCGTCGTCAACATGGCCAAGGGAGGAAACACTGATCTGGAGCTCTGGAACCGATAGTTGGGGCATTCGGCGCCCGCAACCGTTAAGGAGATGGCGAAGCGCAACATGGTGCGCGGCCTCGTCATCGACGGTGTAGCAGACGCGACAGTAGTTGCAGCAACGCAGAAAAAGTGTGAGCCTTGTATTTTGGACAAGGCACGATGCAAGCCGTTCAACGAGGACAAGACTCGCACGAAGGACCTGCTGGAGGTTGTGCACAGCGACGTGTGCGGACCATTCAAAACACTGTCAAACAGCGGCCTGAGATACTTTGTCACCTTCATTGACAACTGTAGTAGAAAGCTCTAAGTGTACTTCATGAAGCGAAAAGGCGAGGTCCTGAGCCGGCTGAAGGAGTACATTGCAGCAGTGGAGAGGTAGACTGGTCGGAAGGCCAGAGCGCTACGTAGTGACAACCGTAGAGAGTTCGTGGACTGCAGCGGGTGGATGAAGCAGCAGGGCATCAAGTGGGAACCCACTACGCCATACTCGCCACAATCCAACGGAGTGGTGGAGTGGGCAAACTAGACGCTGCTCAACATGGTGTGGACCATGCTTGTAGATGCAGGGTTGTCGTGAGGGTTCTGGGCGAAGGCTGTGCGTACAGCGAGCTACACCATCAACCTCATCCCAACAGTGGTGGTGAAGGGTAAGGGCGGCTGGAAGACGCCACAGGAGGTTAGGAGCGGACGCAAGCCAAACGTGGTACACCTGAAGGTGTACGGGTGCAAGGCGCACGCGATGGTACAAGTGGCACAACGACGTGACAGCAAGCTGGAACCGTGAGCAAAGCCGTGCTTGTTCCTCGGCTACGAGAGCACACAAAAAGCGTACCGGCTCTGGGACCCACGCATGCAAGAGATCATCCACAGCCGTAACGTTCAGTCCGACGAGCAGTAGAGCTTCAGCAGCAACGACATGAGTGTCGGGAACACTCCAAAACAGGGAGAGTGGTTCCAGCTCCTTGACTACAAGGAGGAGCCGACGGACGCGGAGGTCTATAATGCGGTGTCGGAGCATAGCAGTTGAGCAGCCGACGCGGTGGACTTCGATGGTGATGCAAATGGACTGGAGATTTGGCGGAAAGATCCATCAAAGGCGGCACCGTGGGTGCTGAAGCATGCACTCCCGGCGAAGTTCACGTTGGGCATCAGAGAAATATCCTCCGGATGCACCGCCCATCCGGTGGATGGTTCACCGGAGCGGGAGGGATCCTCGGGGAGCCGTCCGGTCGATGATTCACCATAGCGGGAAGAGTCGGAAGGATCCTAGCAGAGCGGCGAGACGACACCAAAAATGTCGTGCCGCAGCGGGAGGCAGCGTAGAGCGGGGAAGCTGTTCGATGCAGGCACCGGTCGATGGATCGACATGACACGGTGCATGCTGGCTGCATCAACGGAGGCGACAACCGTGCAAGAGGCACTTGTACAGCCCAAGGGGAAGCAATGGGATGCCGCCATCAAGTCGGAGTTGGCGTCCATTGCTGAAAATGACATATGGCAGCTGGTTGACAGACCGAAAGATGCCAAAGTCATCAGCTCCAAGTGGTTCTTCAAGACCAAGTTCACGAAAGAAGGTGTAGTGGACAAGTACAAGACGCAGCTAGTGGCGAAGGGGTACGCATAGCATAAGGGCGAGTAATATGATGAGAAGTTCGCTCCCATTGCCAAGTTCACAAGCATCCGGATGATCCTTGCGGTGGCAACTGCGAAGGATATGGAGCTCCACCAGATGGACGTAAAAATTTTCTTCCTCAACGGCATCATTGACAAGGAAATCTACATGGAGGTGCCGAAGGGGGTGGAGGCACCGGAGGGCAAAGTGTGCAAGCTTCGGAAGTCCTTGTACGGGCTAAAACAATCGTCCCGATGCTGGTACCAACAGATGGACAGTTTCATGGGATGTCCCATTGGCTCTAGCCGGCGAGAACCATCCGGGCGATGTGGGAGTGGCTGATTTGCATTCAGCCGAGTCGGACAATGAGTCCGAAGCACCGGTGGCAGTGGAGCTGAACAAATAGGTGGGGAGTGAGCCCGCATCCCCAGGGTCCCCGAGAGAGGGGGAGCAGGCCAGCGGTGCGAGTGGCACCACGAGGGAACAGTAGCAGAAGCAGCAGCAGCCTCAACAGTAGTAGCCTCGGAGAAGCGGACGTGTACGGAGGACGGCAAAGAGGTATGATGCCGCAGAGGGCATCTGGACTGGGCTTGCTTGAGCATTCTTTCCGCAAGAGGAGCCCGAGACCGATAAGGAGGCGTTGCAATAGAAGGATGGAGCTGGGTGGGAGGGAGCTATAAAATCTGAGCTCGCCTCCCATGAAGAGAATGTCACTTGGCAGCTGATTGACAGGCCGGAGGGCACGAAAATCATTGGCTCCAAGTGGATCTTCAAGAAGAAGCTCACCAAGGAGGGGAAGGTAGAGCGGTACAAGACGCGGCTGGTCATGAAGGGGTACCCTCAGTGGAAGGGTGAACACTATGATGAAACCTTCGCACCGGTGGCGAAGTTTGCCTCCATCCACTCCATCCTCTCGGTGGCGGCGGTGCGTGACTACGAAGTGCATCAAATTGATGTAAAAACCGCATTCCTCAACGGCAACCTAGACAAGGAGGTCTACATGGAGGTGCCAAAAGGGGTGGATGTGCCGCCAGGGAAAGTGTGCCGGCTTCGCAAGGCGCTGTACGAGCTGAAGCAAGCGCCACTCATGTGGTACCTGAAAATGGACAACTTCATGGCTGAGCTTGGCTTCAAACGCTACGAGGCGGATCACAGGGTGTATGCACGGAAGCAGCCGGGGTTGCACAAGATCGTGGTTCATTACGTGGATGATCTCATCCTTGTGTCATCGAACATGGAGGAATTGGTAAACCTGAAGCGGCAGCTGGGCGGTCGGTTCAAAATGACCGACATGGGCGAGCTTGAGTACTACCTCGGTGTCGCCATCAAGAGGGACCGCAAGGCATGCACGCTCGAGATGGGGCAGGTAAAGTATGTGCAAGAACTGCTCCGCCGCTACAACATGGAGGAGTGCAACCCCATCGGCACACCCATGACCACCACATGTGAGCTGAGCTCAAGCATGGGCCCGAGCACGGACGAGGAGAAGGAGGAGATGGCAGGTGTGCCATACCAGTCCGCATTGGGAAGCATCATCTATGCCATGGATGCGACGCGGCCCAAGCTGGCTTTCGTGGAGGACCAAGTGAGCCGCTACGTTGCTGACCCCGGGCTGCTGCATTGGCAAGCCGTGAAGCAGATCCTCCGCTATCTCAAGGCGGCAAAACAGTCACGACTCGTGTTTGGAGGAGGAGCACGTGACGCCTCCCTCGAGTTGGTCGGCTACTCCGATGCCGACTGGGCTGATGTCGATGACAGAAAATCAACGTCCGGATATGTGTTTGTGCTTGGTGGAGTTGCAGTTTCATGGGCGAGAAAGAAGCAGGACTGTGTGGCACTGTCCAGCACCGAAGAGGAGTAAATTGCACTCGCAGAAGCCGTAAAGGAAGCGGTGTGGCTGCGACGGCTGCTAAAGGAGATCGGGGTGCCGCAAAAGAAGCCAACGGTACTCAATGTGGACAACATGAGTGCCATCAGCCTAACCCAGAACCCGGTGCTGCACAGGAGGACCAAGCACATCGAGATCCGGCATCACTATGCACGAGACTTGTTGGCTAAGGGAGATGCGGCTATCGTGCATTGTGGCACTAAGCGCATGCTCACCGATGCCATGGCCAAGACACAGCCCAAGGACAGGCACGAAGTGATCTGCATGGAACTTGGTCTGCACTGTGAAGTTTAAAATGCTACGGGTTCCAAGGACAGGGCATCAAAGCTGCGGTGCAAGGGGGAGATTGCTGACATGGTGTGCCCCTTGCCATGAGTGCCGCTGATCGTAATCCCTGCTTTGACAACTGAGAAGTGGTCAAACACCTGATCTGACTTTAGATTTGGATTTCTTGGATTTTTTCCATGCAGGATCGAGCTTTGAATCGCTCAATTTGAGTGAGTATTCAGAAAGTTAGCCTAGCCCGAAAATCGGGTGTTGGACGAGTGGAATCTGGTACGCGACATGGGTGGCGGGATAATCCACCGCCAGTGATCCAAGTTCGTCTCCAATTGACTCCAAATGCACCAAGGGCATGAATGAGGAAACCATAAGGACCTCCTTCACCAGAGTGAACTTCTCCTTGACTTCTGGGTGAGGAAAGGCGCTTCGGGTCATCGTCGAAGCGCCTCCCGTTGCCTAGCTTGCTTTGACGGCCGTAGCAGCGGTTCTACTGCTCTGATTTGGCCATGCTTGGATGCGTTGGAAAGCTTAGATCACAGGCTATAAGGATCTGATGTACTCTCAATATGCTAAGTAACAAAAACATGTTTTGATTCAGATCTACTGAACGCGATGTGTTCTGCCCACTCACATCCTTAATCCATGTGCTCCACACTCTTCACCCTTGGTGTCCCTTGGCTGCTCAAAACACTAGTAGTGTGCATCAGTGAGAGCTAGGCATCCTTGAGGGTGCCTCCACACCCACTAGAGCCAACAAACTCGGCTTCAAGCGCTGTGAGGTAGATCACAGCGTGTACGTACGGCGAAGAAAGAAGACCCATCAGATCATCACATTCTGCGCGGACGATCCGATCTTGTGCTCCTCAGACCTGCCGAGCCTACAGTAGCTGAAAAAGCAGCTGAGCAGTAGGTTCCACATGTCGGACATGGGGGAGCTGGAGTTGTACCTCAGGGTGAGCATTACGCGAAACCGGAGGGTGCGCACGCTTGAGCTGGGACAGGCCAAATACGTGGCTGAGGAACTAAAGCGGTAAGGCATGGAGGACTACAAACCTGTGTGCAAACCCGTCTCCACGACCTGTGAACTGAGTGCGGGAATGACACCGCAAACAAAAGAAGAGTGGGAGGATATGGCGGGGGTGCCCTACCAATCGGCGGTGGGCAGCCTCATGTACGCCATGGTCGCGACTTGACCGGACCTGGCCTACGCAATGGGCCAAGTGAGCAGGTTCGTGACCGATCCATGGACACTACACTGGCAGGCGGTCAAGCGCATCCTCCGCTACCTGCAGGCTACGCGGCATGCACGCCTGAGATTCGATGGTAAGGGGCGGGCAGACCCCTTGCGTCTGGTCTGTTACACGGATGCAAACTACGCTGGTGATGTGGACAAGCAGAAGTCCACATCCGACTATGTGTTCTTCCTCCCTGGTGTAGCGGTCTCGTGGTGTAGCATGAAGTAGGACTATGTCACCACCTCCACAGTGGAAGCTGAGTACATCGCACTGGCTGAGGTGGTCAAGGATGCAGTGTGGCTCCGCAGGGTGCTGGGGGAGCTGGACGTGCCACAGCAGGAGCCAACGGTGGTACAAGAGGACAATACCGGCTCCAATCTCGCTGACCAACAATCTGACTCAGCACATAAGGACGAAGCACATCAACGTGCGTTACCAATACGCATGGGACATGGTCATAAAGGGGCAGGTGGTGCTGCAGCACTGCAGCGCGTACAACATGCTTGCGGATTGCTTGACCAAAGCACAACCTGCGGACCGGCACGCGATGAGCGTGGCCGGACTTCGGATGACCAGCTATGATGGGCTGGAGGGTACAGCATAAGATGAGTGAGATAAAACAGGAGCAGCACGCATGGCAGGTGCAAGGGGGAGAATGTTGAAAATTTGCCCCTCCGCATTCCCAAACACGACACCGGGAGGCATCGGCGAGCCGCCAGAAAGAGTAAAATCCGCTCCAGCAGATGTAGCGGCTCAAGGATTGCTCGGATCCTCAAATGGATGATTGCTCCTAAAATTTGACAAGTCGCTCAATCCAGTGGAAGTTGTTTTGCCGGAATCGGACAAGTATCAAGGGAGCTATGGCCTTCCAAAGTTAGGGTGTGCGCAGTGGCTCTGGGAGCCGGCTGCGTCTCAAAATCCGGTGGATAATCGACCGGACCGAGTAACAAAAGTACCATGTGGAGGTTTTTCTCCGGAACGTCTGCCGAGGCGTCCGATGGATAATCCACCGGATCTTGTAGTGCAGTTTGTGAATGAGGGACTCGGGCCAAAAACCTGGCTCGGCGTCCGAAAATCAGTAGTACGTTTTGTTACTTGGGGACTGTCAAAATTCTGATTGCCGGTCCGCAGACAGGTTTCAAGCCTCGTCACACCCCATCACCAAACTCAACCCAAAAGTGGGGAACGTGCATGGAAACAGTGCAGGGGACCCCTACACCACGTGCAATGGGATCTGCACCTTGGGAAAGGCGCTTCGCACGTGAAGGAAGGCGCCACGGTGTGTGGCGGCGTCAGGCTTCTGTGGTGGGTGAGACCTGCGCTTCGACAAGCGTAACTTGGGCTACGCTTGGCCGAATCGCGCGCAGTTTGGTGCGTTCGAAAGCTCATGACTAGCCATACAAATTTTTTATCATTTCCATGTTTGAAAACTAATGCAAAATCACGTTATTCCCTTCACAAACTGATTGTCTGTAAATTTCTACTCACATAGCATGAGGCGACCAGAAAGCTCACGCTCAGTCTCAGATTTGCCCAAAACAGAAGAAGTGAACCACCAAGAGAAGATCAGAAAAATATCGGGACCGCATCCCGCGGATTCCCTGACAGCATGTGCACTCAAACATGAGTGTATATTTGGAGGTTGATTGGTCATAAATGTTCTTCTGCTACTGGTGTTGCTTGTGGTAAAGTTGTTGCTTCTACTGCAGGTGTTGTAGGAGTTTCAAATGTTATTGCAGATGTTGTAGGAGTTACAGCCAGTTGGGCTGTCCCAGCTACTAATGCTGCTATTTTTGCATTAGGTCCAATAGTTGTTGCACCTACAGTCTGGCTGTGGCTACTCTCCCTGCTATGAGACACCACAGCAAGGGTCTCATGACGCATGCACACACGACAAGCATGCGGCAGCATGGGCTTGTTGATGAGAACTCAGATTTTTGCTTGCCCTTCTAGAATGTCATCATCTCCCTCCGCTGTGTTGAAGTCATCATTTTCATCCCTCCTCTCACCAGTGTCATACTTTCCTCTTCATGGACATTGAGAAGCTCAACATTCTCTCCCTCATCCACAATCTCCATGTCTTCTTCACTGACCACTCAATCATATACTTGTATATCTGCTTCTGTATGTACTGGCTCCATCAGCTGCTTTGCTGTTTTCCTGCTGCTCTTCCCATAGTAATTGTGCAACCTCACATTGCATCAAATGATCAGGTCTAGCATTGAAACGAACCAGTGGTTCATATGTGTAGTGTGCACAAGCTCATGTGTGGATAACACTCGCTTACATTTTTATGATGAACATGGTTGAGACAAAACTTTGAGAGTGAGTTCACACAACACGTGCATGCAGTGCATATAGTTGATGTTTCATTCCATCAGAGTCATGCTCTTATACTTTACCTCGGCCATAGCAGCCACGGCCTTTGCATTCTTTGATGTAGTGAGAAAAGGGACTAGGTTGACCCAGACTTGGCCTCTCTGGAATGCTGAGATCTATAGCAGGTCAGCCTACTTCGAAGCATCCACAAGAACATCCATCAGAGCTTTCCATGCATACATGGTTGCAAAATCCAGTGATAGATCTTTACTCAAGTGATCAGGTGCATGACATGACATGACAGAGTCTTGCTATGGCAATCAACGGGCATGACATGTCCTCTGTCAAGCATGCATGAAGCCTGGTCAACACATACTACACATGTGATTTTGCAACTTTGGTTGGCTTCCGGTCCTTCTTCTCACACAGAACCTTCAGCTCTTTAGAACAGTCCAAAATTTCCTTGTACATCTCACTTGCTAAACCACCCCTTGTGTCTGCCACCCACATTCCGCACCAGTAAATCCGGAGAGATCTCAGATTGTACGTGCCTGAACGTAGAAGATTCGATGACGGATGAGCCACCACACCACCTTCTTCCTTACTTTGAACCCCGCATACCTTCTTATTCCCATAAGCTTCCAAAAATATGTTTCCACCATTGTCTACAAGTTCCCCTTTTGGTCAAGCAGGCGGTTGTCACTAATATCATGCAAAAAAGGGTGATCCTACCATATGGACGTGTTATACCTGGTGGAAACTAATTTCAAGATGAAAAAAAAACTCGTTCCATCCAATTTTACTGGAAATGTATGGAAATCATCGAAACAAATTCATGCCTCATACACACAAATTGCAGTAAATGTCCCCCTCAGTTTTGTCAGGCGATAGGCACAACTGTGAATATTGGAAGTCGTTGACTCCAAGTGAAATTCCACCAATACAGTCATACCTGAAAGTTAACTTGAATGTCAAAATACTGTAGGCATTTTTTCATTACTTCATGCACCCAACAACGAACACAATCGGAGTTACTGGCATGCGTAGTGATCTGGCGTTACTATGGTAGCGTGGTATATCTCCGTTTGGAAAATGAAAGAGGAAAAAAAATCCCAACGCCCTCCTCAGTTCTTGGATTTTTCCTTTGATGCCAAAGAAGCAAGAGAATGCCACGTTGTATGAGGAGCCATGCGACAACATTGAGTTGATAGCAACTCCAGTTGGTTAGAATGTTGGCTCTTGAAGAGGCAAGTTCAAACCAGATATATGTAAAAATTTGTGGTAAATTCATACCACAAACTCCCTCACGTTCATAGGATCAATGTTGGGAGTGTTCTTGGGTGTCGCTAGCAACACAACCTCAAACACCACAATTTTACTCCACAATACGCTACAAAGTAGAAGCAAAAGTGGGTACCATGCGCTAGAACGAAGTTGAAGATATGGAACGGACATCGGCCATGTAAAGACTGACTGCATTGTTTGTCCTATGCCCTCTTAAACTTTTGTTCCTAGGAGCTCCATTCTGCCGTACGGTCTAAAAGGGACCGTGCAACAGAATCGAGTTCCTAGAAACTCGTCTTTGACGGAGGTAGGACAACCACTACATTAGTACATTGCAAGATGGATGTCCGTCCTATGCCACCCACTGTATTCATGCGCATGGTACCTGCTTTTGCTCCTAATTCATAGCGTGTCGTGGAGAAAACCGGGGGTGTTATTAGGGGTGTTTTTAGCAACACTCGCAAACACCACAAACCAAGTGCCAATGAGCATTAGTGAGTTCCTCGCCAGAAACTTGCCATGTTTTTTTTTTTTTTTTTCCAATTTGTGTCTCCCTCTGGACGATCTGTGTTCTGCCTGGCACAACCACACATGTACCATCGACATCCATGAGATGGAATTACAATGTTATAATATGTTTTACAACCACATATCTGCAATGAACGCTCAACATCTATGTAATGTAGAAGCATTTTTTAAACTCCAAACACGTATCCATTTCTGGTTGGCTGTCCTTCTGCATGGTTTTGACTTTGTTTTACTTGCGAGGCTCTATTTTGGTGTGTCCAGTTGGTTCTTGGCCGGATATGGGACGTGGCAACAAGAAGCACAGCACTTGGAGTAAAGCAATGTATCTTGCATCATATTGTAGTTCTAATTGTGTACATCCATGTACATTGGAAACACAATGGAATGAGGATCAAATACATGTTCAATCTTGTCGTAAGCTGGTGATGATGACGTCAATAGTGTTTGAAGGAACTCAAAGGAGCAAAGTAAACGCTGATTTGTTTTTTAGATCGAGTTCCTTGGAACTTGATTTTGTCATATGGTCCCCAAGGGAGAGTGTGACAAAATCAAGTTCCTACGAACTCATGCTAAAAAATGCAGAAACCTTGTCAGCACGCATTGAAGTTCTTACGAACAAAAATGGCGTCAAAGACACCACCTTCTGAAAAAAATTGGGCATGTTTTGTCCAGCATTCTATTCTGGTTCTAGGGAGCATCATCAAAGAGAGTTCCACGTGTATGTTGGCGTCTGTGACCACAGTTTTCTCCTTGAACCTC
>SZWC01002624.1:101654-116384 GCA_023375785.1 Penium margaritaceum
GTGTACATCCATGTACATTGGAAACACAATGGAATGAGGATCAAATACATGTTCAATCTTGTCGTAAGCTGGTGATGATGACGTCAATAGTGTTTGAAGGAACTCAAAGGAGCAAAGTAAACGCTGATTTGTTTTTTAGATCAAGTTCCTACGAACTCATGCTAAAAAATGCAGAAACCTTGTCAGCACGCATTGAAGTTCTTACGAACAAAAATGGCGTCAAAGACACCACCTTCTGAAAAAAATTGGGCATGTTTTGTCCAGCATTCTATTCTGGTTCTAGGGAGCATCATCAAAGAGAGTTCCACGTGTATGTTGGCGTCTGTGACCACAGTTTTCTCCTTGAACCTCACGTGTTTTGTTTGGAGAAATATCCAGTTGTAATCAGGTAAAGTTCACAGAATTGAGTTATACAATGTCAGCTATAGTAGAGAAAACGGTTTCCTGTATTTGAGAATTTCAACCTTTGCAATGCCTATTTTCTTGTCACGCACCGAGTGGTTGATGCTCACAAAATCCAGGCAATATCATACCTTGTACATGCATACCCAAATCTGTGTCTTCCCAAAAGATGCTTCACTATGTTATTACCATTTCTCTCACGCATGGTGCACTTGAACTTTTGCCCATTTAGTGTGCATCTTAGATTGATGTGTCTACATGGAGTGCCATTAGTCCCAACGCAGACAATACGACCCCCTATCTCCAAGTGGTGGCACAGGGGTTTTTCAGTGTTGTTGTGGTACAAAGTTCAGCTGTAGACACCCATTATAATCATGGCAGATGAGCAGGCTGTCCTTGTCAAGGTCACCATTGCGCAATGCACCAACTTCATTTCTGATGCGACAGAAGTAGCTGAAAAAGACGACGCCATCCATACTTCCCTGTTAACAGCAATGACTGCTTCCCAAGCCGTTTTGCATTATGTCAGAGTTTGACAAAGAAATGCGACACCAATGCGTGGATGCATGATCTCATCCATGACAACCTAAGTAGGGTTTACAAGTCAGCTCGCATGAGGACAGCCACGTTTGATGAACTATGCTTTCTACTTTATTCTTTCTACTTTGTCACAAAGCTACATTGTTGGACACAAGAGACGTGTCAGTGGAGGAGCAGATGTTCATTTTCATATGCTACAATGCCTAAAACCACTCCAATCGAATTGCACAAGAACGGTTTCAGAGGTCAGGCAATGCAATCTCAAAATATGTCTGCGTTATGGTACAGTCCATACATGCAGTCCGCGACAAAGTCATCGTGCTCCTCACTCAAGATCAAGTCTGCTGGCACAATGAGAGGAGATGACACATTACATGCCGTTCTTTGCCCACTACACTGGTGTACAAGATGGGATCCACATACCTGTCACTGTGCGTACTGCAAATTGAACACACACATTGGAATCGGGCATGATTAACTACACAGTGTCAGAGTTTGTAAATCGGAAGTGGTTTGTTTTGTGGCAGCAAGGTCTAGGTTCTTTGGTGCTCAGCAAGAAAGCATGTACTATCTTGAGCCTCTGGAAACAAAGGAACACAACTGAGAAATGAATTTATTGATTGATAGTACAAAATACAAAGTACAAGTATGTCTGAACACGGCTATGTACAAAGCACTGAGCTGTCTGACATCCCAGAAGGGATAAATCCTTACTAGGCCTTCAAGGCTGTCGACGCAACGAGTCTTGGAACTGCCACCATCAGCAGGGTAGTCTGGCCTCTAGGCAGTTAGGTGTCCTCCTCACAGTGTGGCACGAAAGTGCTAGTCTTACAAGGGTCTTCAGAGCGAGCTCGAGCAGAGTCTTGGCTTGGGCACTCTGGTAGGAACTCCAGTAGCCAAGGTGAAGATGATGATTGAGTAGCTGAAGTCTGAAGCTCTTGAAGTACGGAGGATGCTGTGTTTGAGAGAGTTATTATGAGCTATACCATGGTCGTCGCCTCATATACATGTGATCCTAGCAAGTTGACCACCTTTGAGGAGAAGCTTCCTCATTTGTGTTGGTAGTATTCGCCTCTTGTCTTTGCAGGTGTGAAGCTTCCTTGTAGAGGAAGCTTCCTCCAGCTTCGTTATGGTACATGGTTCCACAGTCAGCTTTGAGAAATTTTCGTGATGAATGAAGCTTTATCCAGCTTCATGATGAAGTTTCTTCATCAGGTGGCTTCCTTTAGAAAGCTATCCTCCTACACCATTGGATCTGTTTTATAGGTTGATGTAGATTTGGAGATCTTCGTACATGTTAGAGGTGATGCAGTAGATATTGCTCTCCAACCATAGATGCATGGACGTTAGGCAGGATTAGATAATCATGTCTTGTGTATCTATGCATCACTATGCAGAGTAAAGCTCCCCAACTCCCTGGGAGTGGATAAAGGGCATACACTACCGCGTGTGCATGCCTACACACATGTACAATCCAGGCCCTTTACACCCAGAAGGCCTGGATACCAGAAAAAAATTGGCAGTTGTTGAGGAGAATTCCTTGCAGATTTGGACCCAGTAATACCACCTCCTTGTATGGTTTTCCAATTACTGCACCGACTTCACCATTGTGGAGCATACAACCAGTGGAGTAATTTCACAACTCCTACCCCCCCCCCTCAATTGCTGGGCTAATGGTACGATCCCCTTTTACTGTTGTTTGGCTTAAAAACTTCCTCGAGAGGCTTCCAGAAATCTTCGTCAAGAACTTGAGACATGTCGTTCTTCTGGTGAGAGGTTGGTCAGGGAAGAATTCAATGTCGGCTTCCGGTGCAAAGGAAATAATATTCTTCTCGTTTCTGTGGTAATTGGTTGCCAGAATGTGTATGGAGCCTTCTGCAGGCGTTGGGAGACGGGTTTGACGAGTTGGCAAAAAAGAAAAATAAAAATGGGTCAAGTTCGGGCCACTCCGGAAAACTGGTTGCTTCTTGTGGAAGCAATTCTGCCAATGGACCTTGCCCATGAGGCTGAGCATTTTCCTCAAATTCTTTTTCTCATGCCTACCCTCGTCCAGCTGCATCTAACTTGGCGCCAGCTGCCAAAACGATGTTTACGGGCCTCCCCCTTTGTTTGGAGCAACAGGAGCTGAATAAAGGTCGTTAGGATGGTTTGGAGAGGCTTGGTTCTCACCTTCATTCATGTAGGTGTGTTTTTCTCTAGTAACAACCGTTGAACATGAACTTGCTATTTGGCTGACCCGTTTCCGTCCCATCAGTCCGCGAGTGGATTACTCAGTTTTACCGTCCAGGAATTGGTCATCCGGCAAAGGGGTCGCAAGTGAAAAAGTCCACGGAATTTGGGGTGTGCTGTCGAAAAATGCTGGTGAGCAGGGCCCGTTCAGTGAAATGCTGCTCACGGTAGGGCCCGTTCAGTGAACTATTGCTCGCATACAGTGTACAGGTTAGTGTTGGCGATGCTGATTGGGCCGCAATACTTAGCAGGTAGCAAGCGTAGTTACTATCCATGGTTTTTACACAGGGTTGGCTCACATATGTGCCCATGCTGCTCAAATGTGGTTTTTGCCCGTCGCTTGCCTTGTTGTTTTTTGCTTGCAAAATAGGTGCCGTTCCTTGGAATTTGTGTCAAGCAACTCTGCTTGCGCAATGCTTGATGCGGCAGCGAGCACTAACATCAGCAGCGAGCTCGCTCGCCTCCTTGCTTGCTGGTTTGCTCGCGTTGATGTCAACGGTGAGTTTGCTGGCATGCTTTCTGTTGAAAAATTGCCCCTCCACATGCCCAAGTGCGGCGCCGGGAGGCGCCGACGAGCCGCCAGAAAGTGAAAACTCCGCTCCGGCGGATCTGGCGACTCAACAATTGCTCGGATCCTAAAATGGAGGATTTCCCCATAAATTTGACGAGTCGCTGAATCCAGTGGAAGTTGTTTCGCCGGAATCGGACAAGTATCGAGGGAGATATGGCCTTCCAAAATTGGGGTGTGCACAGCGACTCTGGGAGCCGGCTGCGACTCGAAATCCGGTGGATAATCGACCGGATCGAGTAACAAAATTACCATGTGGAGAAAATGCTCCGATAGGCCTGCCGAGGCGTCCGGTGGATGATCCACCTGATCAGGTGGATCATCCACCGGATCCAGTAGTGCAGGTTGTTACTGAGGGACTTCGTCAAAATTCTGACTGCAGGTCCGCGGACAGGTTTCGAACCTCGTCATACCCCATCACCAAACTCGACCCAAAAGTGGGCAGGGTGCGTGGAAACAGTGCAGGGGACCCCTACACAACGTGCAAGTGGACCTGCGCCTTGGGAAAGGCGTTTCGCACGTGAAGGAAGGCGCCACGGCGTGTGCGCGCCATGGAGGCGTTAGGCGTTTCTGTGGTGGGTGAGACCTGCGCTTCGGCAAGCATAACTTGAGCTACGCTTGGCCGAATCGCGCGCGGTTTGGTGCGTTGGAAAGCTCATGACTAGCCCTATAAATGTTGTTATCATGTCTATGTTCAATATATAAAGCAAAACACCGTTATTCCCTTCGCAAACTGTCTGTCTCTAAATTCCTGCTCACATAGCCTGAGGCGACCAGAAAGCTCACGCTCAGTCTCAGATTCGCCCAAAACAATAGACGTGATCCACTAGAGTCTATCAGACCAACGTCGGGACCGCACCACGCGGATCTCAACCTGACAAAGGGTTATGGGTCCACAGGTCTGATAGCCTCCAACGTTCACGTCTTCCGCAGCGCACGGGATCGTCATCTTGGACGTCGCCGTGAAGTTCTGAGAACCTGTCAGAGTAGCAGCTGCGCACATGGCGCAGAAGGAGACGCAGCCCATCCAGAAGTATGCGGGCGGCCCAGGCTTTGGGCTATGGAGGTGGCACTTCGAGTTGCACCTCGCGCATAAGGGGCTGCTTGATGTCATGATGGGAAAGGAGGTGCTCACAGAGGCGACTGCTACGGACGCGGAGAAGCAGGCCTTCGAAAAGAAGAACACGGAGGCGCTCATGCTGCTGATGTCCGGGACGGCCGAGTCGCAATGGGGCTACTTCCAGGGCTGCAAGCTGGCAGCCGAAGCTTGGCAAAAACTCTGCTCCATCCATCAATCCAAGTCGCTCGCGAACAAAATCTTCGCGATGAAGCGACTCCTCACGGTGAGAATCGAGGAGGGAGATGATGTCATCTCCGCCATGCAGCAGATCGAGTCGCTCGCCTCGCAATGCAATGACGTGGGGTGGAAGATCGACACGCAGCTGCAGGCGATGGCCCTCCTCATGGCCCTACCTGACAGTTGGGGCCCACTCATCACCGTCCTCGGAGGATGGGCGGAGGACAAGCTCACCTATGGCGCGGTCGCAGAGTACATCCGCAACGAGGCGCAGCGNGAGTGCCCGGAGGAGGCGAAGACCGGCGGCAAAAACAGCAAGGGCAGGTCGCTCCTCAACGGCAACAAGAACCACTTCCTCAAGAAGGCCAACAGGCGGTGCCTGGATTCCGGGGCCGAGGAGCACACCCAAGTCGAGAAGGTGGGGTTCGTCACCTACAAGAAGTCCTCCAAGTCAATGGTGGTCGCGAACGACAAAGTCGAGCCGGCGGCCGGCCAAGGCGACGTGGAGGTGGAAGTCGTGGTGGGCAGTAAGAAGGAGCAGTGCACAATCCGTGATGTGCAGCACGTCCCCGGCCTGGCTGACATCCTGAGTGTCAGCCGCTTGACGGACAAGGGGTATGAGGTGCTCTTCCGCAGGAAAGGCGCAGTGGTGCGCATAGACGGCGACGGCGAGGTCGTGCTGGAGGCGAAGCGCGAGGGCGGTCTCTACATCGTGGAGACCAAGGTGGTCCCCGCGGCATCGGACATAGCAAACTCGTAGGAGCGCGTCGTCAACATGGCCAAGGGAGGAAGAGCTGATCTGGAGCTCTGGCACCGACGGTTGGGGCATTCGGCGCCCGTAACCGTTAAGGAGATGGCGAAGCGTGACATGGTGCGCGGCCTCGTCATCGACGGTGCAGCAGACGCAGCAGCAGATGCAGCAGCACACAAAAGGTGTGAGCCTTGCATTTTGGGCAAGGCGCGATGCAAGCCGTTCAATGAGAACGAGGCTTGCGCAAAGGACCTGCTGGAGGTCGTGCACAGCGACGTGTGCGGACCGTTCAAAACGCCGTCAAACAGCGGCTTGAGATACTTCGTCACCTTCATTGACGACTGCAGCAGAAAATTCTACGTGTACTTCATGAAGCGGAAAGGCGAGGTTCTGGACCGACTGAAGGAGTACGTCGCAGCGGTGGAGAGGCAGACTGGCCGGAAGGTCAGAGCGCTACGCAGCGACAATGGCAGAGAGTACGTGGGCTGCAGCGGGTGGATGAAGCAGTAGGGCATCAAGTGGGAACCCACTACGCCGTACTCGCCACAGTCCAATGGAGTGGCGGAGCGGGCGAACCAGACGCTGCTCAACATGGTGCGGACCATGCTTGTGGATGCGGGGTTGCCGCGAGGGTTCTGGGCGGAGGCTCTGCGTACAGCGAGCTACACCATCAACCTCACCCCAACAGTGGTGCTGAAGGGTAAGGGCGGCTGGAAGACACCGCAGGAGGTTTGGAGCGGGTGCAAGCCAAACGTGGCGCACGTGAAGGTGTTCGGGTGCAAGGCGCACGCGATGGTGCAGGCAGCGCAACGACGCGACAGCAAGCTAGGACCGCGGGCAAAGCCGTGCTTGTTCCTCGGCTACGAGAGCGCGCAAAAGGCGTACAGGCTCTGGGACCCGCGCACGCAAGAGATCATCCGCATCCGTGATATCGAGTTCGACGAGCAGCAGAGCTTCAGCAGCAACAGCAACGACATGAGCATCGGGAACACTCCAAAACAGGGGGAGTGGTTCCAGCTCCTTGACTACGAAGAGGAGCCGGCGGACGCGGATGTCGATGATGCGGCGTCGGAGCGCGGCGATGCAGCAGGTGCAGCAGCCGACGCGGAGGAATCCGATGACGATGCAGCTGGGCTGGAGATCCGGCGGAATGATCCGTCGAAGGAGGCACCGCGGGTGCCGAAGCGCGCACTCCCGACGGAGTTCACGTCGGGCGTCGGAGAAAAATACTCCGGACGCGCCGCCAGTCCGGTTGATGGTTCACCGGAGCGGGAGGGATCCTCGGGGAGCCGTCCGGTCGATGATTCACCGGAGCGGGCTGAGTCGGAAGGATCGCAGCAGAGCAACGAGACGCCGCCAAGACTGCCGCGCCGCAGCGGGAGGCAGCGGAGAGCGGGAAAGCGTTTCGACACAGGCACCGGTCGATGGATCGGCATGATGCGGTGCATGCTGGCTGCATCAACGGAACCGACAACCATGCAAGAGGCGCTTGCGCGGCCCGGGGGGAAGCAGTGGGACGCTGCCATCAAGTCGGAGTTGGTGTCCATTGCTGAAAACGACATGTGGCAGCTGGTTGACAGGCCGAAAGACGCCAAGGTCATCGGCTCCAAGTGGGTCTTCAAGACCAAGTTCACAAAGGAAGGTGTGGTTGACAAGTACAAGGCACGGCTCGTGGCGAAGGGGTACGCACAGCGTAAGGGCGAGCACTACGATGAGACATTCGCCCCCGTCGCCAAGTTCACAAGCATCCGGGCGATCCTTGCGGTGGCAGCCGCGAAGGACATGGAGCTCCACCAAATGGACGTAAAGACGGCCTTCCTCAATGGCATCATCGACAAAGAAATCTACATGGAGGTACCGGAGGGGGTGGAGGCGCCAGAGGGTAAGGTGTGCAAGCTGCGGAAGTCCTTGTACGGGCTAAAACAATCGCCCCGATGCTGGTACCAACAGATGGACAGCTTCATGGCAAAAATCGGCTTCAAGCGCTGTGAGGCGGATCACAGCGTGTACGTGCAGCGCAGCAAGAAGCTCCATCAGATTGTCGCACTCTACGTGGACGATCTGATCTTGTGCTCCTCAGACCTGCCGAGCCTACAACAGCTGAAAGAGCAGCTGAGCAGCAGGTTCCAGATGTCGGACATGGGGGAGCTCGAGTTTTACCTTGGGGTGAGCATTACACGGAACCAGAGGGCGCGCACTCTTGTGTTGGGACAGGCCAAATACGTCGCCGAGGTGCTGAAGCGGTACGGCATGGAGGATTGCAAACAAGTGTGCAGTCCTGTCTCCACGACCTGTGAACTGAGTGCGGCAATGGCGCCGCAAACAAAAGAAGAGCGGGAGGATATGGCAGGGGTGCCCTACCAATCAGCGGTGGGCAGCCTCATGTACGCCATGGTGGCGACTCGACCGGACCTAGCCTACGCGGTGGGCCAAGTGAGCAAGTACGTGGCCGATCCAGGGCCACTACACTGGCAGGCGGTCAAGCGCATCCTCTGCTATCTTCAGGCGATGCGGCACGCGCGCCTGAGGTTTGACGGCAAAGGGCGGGCGGACCCTTTGCGCCTGGTCTGCTACACGGATGCAGACTACGCTGGCGATGTGGACAAGCGGAAGTCCACATCCGGCTACGTGTTCTTCCTCGCTGGTGCAGCGGTCTCGTGGTGCAGCAGGAAGCAGGACTACGTCGCCACCTCCACAGTGGAAGCGGAGTACATCGCACTGGCCGAGGCGGTCAAGGAGGTGGTGTGGCTCCGCAGGTTGCTGGGGGAGCTGGGCGTGCCGCAACAGGAGCCAACGGTGGTGCAAGAGGACAACACTGGCTCTATCTCGCTGACCAACAACCCGACGCAGCACAGGAGGACGAAGCACATCGACGTGCGTTACAACTACGCACGAGACATGGTCGAGAAGGGGCAGGTGGTGCTGCAGCACTGCAGCACGCACAACATGCTTGCGGATTGCTTGACCAAAGCGCAACCCGCAGACTGGCACGCGATGAGCGTGGCCGGGCTTGGGATGACCAGCTATGATGGGCTGGAGGGAGCAGCGGAAGATGAGTAAGAGCAAGCTGGAGCAGCGGACATGGCAGGTGCAAGGGGGAGAATGTTGAAATATTCCCCCTCCGCATGCCCAAGTGCGGCGCCAGGAGGCGCCGACGAGCCGCCAGAAAGTGAAAACTCCGCTCCGGCGGATCTGGCAACTCGACAATTGCTCGGATCCTAAAATGGAGGATTGCCCCGTAAAGTTGACGAGTCGCTGAATCCGGTGGAAGTTGTTTCGCCGGAATCGGACAAGTATCGAGGGAGATATGGCCTTCCAAAATTGGGGTGTGCGCAGCGACTCTGGGAGCCGGCTGCGACTCGAAATCCGGTGGATAATCGACCGGATCGAGTAACAAAATTACCATGTGGAGAAAATGTTCCGATAGTCCTGCCGAGGCGTCCGGTGGATGATCCACGTGATCAGGTGGATCATCCACCGGATCCAGTATTGCAGGTTGTTACTGAGGGACTTAGCCAAAATCCTGGCTCGACGTCCGAAACTCAGTATTACGTTTTGTTACTCGGGGACTTGGTCATAATTCTGACTGCAGGTCCGCGGACAGGTTTCAAACCTCGTCATACCCCGTCACCAAACTCGACCCAAAAGTGGATAGGGTGCGTGGAAACAGTGCAGGGGACCCCTACACCACGTGCAAGTGGACCTGCGCCTTGGGAAAGGTGTTTCGCACGTGAAGGAAGGCGCCACGGCGTGTGCGCGCCATGGAGGCGTTAGGCGTTTCTGTGGTGGGTGAGACCTGCGCTTCGGCAAGCATAACTTGAGCTACGCTTGGCCGAATCGCGCGCGGTTTGGTGCGTTGGAAATCTCATGAATAGCCCTATAAATTTTGTGATCATGTCTATGTTCAATATATAACGCAAAACACCGTTATTCCCTTCGCAAAATGTCTGTCTCTAAATTCCTGCTCACATAGCGTGAGGCGACCAGAAAGCTCACGCTCAGTCTCAGATTCGCCCAAAACAGTAGACGTGATCCACTAGAGTCTATCAGACCAACGTCGGGACCGCACCACGCGGATCTCAACCTGACTCTGCAACTCTGCTTGCGCAATGCTTGATGCGGCAGCGAGCGCTAACATCAGCAGCGAGCTCGCTCGTCTCCTTGCTTGCTGGTTTGCTCGCGTTGATGTCAACGGTGAGTTCGCTGGCATGCTTTCCTGCTCTCTTGCTTTCACATCTGCTTCATAGCTTGCTTGCAATCGCTCTCACAGTGGTTGCGCCTGTGCAATTTGTCGCAAGAGACCGAGGAAGCCCCCCTTTGCTACGCGTCGTTCCAAGGATGCAGCTGCGACGGTGGCCAATGAGACATCCGATGTTGTTGCAACTCGCGCAAAGGTGCCTGTGCAGGTTTTTTTTCTTCTTGGGTGAATTCTGATTTTGCCATTTTTGGTCTGTCAAAGTTGTCATAGGTTTCCACCAGAGCAGAGTTTTTTGCGTTAACTATGGAAGACGATGTCGTGGCGAATGACATATCAATAGAAGGTGCTACCGTGAGCATATTCTGTGATGGAATTGCTCGTACATTGTGTTCATCACCAGAAGTCAGATCTGCTGCTGCTGGGGCTGTTGTGATGAGATGTAGCCCCTCCAAAAATCTTGACTTGCACTTTTGCGCTTGAGAGGTCGACCATAACTGCCGGGTGGATTGTGGTTGCCTTGGTGAGACCCAGAACTAGAGTTGGCCGATGGGCTCGCAATTGAATGAGGAGAATGAGGCTTACCGGGGTTTATATTCAACCATAGATTTCAAGTCTACAATTCCCCTTCTGCTCTCTCTCCCTTTTGCGCTTCCTGATGTCGTGTTTGCGTGTACCATGAAGCACGTGAAGCCCACTTACACTCTATAGGAGGCATCTATGGTGTAGATTCGGCTTTTCGACTTCGGCGTCCCATTCTCCTCACGCCGCTTTAGGTCATACTAGTGAGAACACACTTGCGGTGAGTCCACATCATTGCATATACCTGTAGAGGATGTCTTTTGGGATGAATTTTGTCAAGCAGTCGACAGCTTGCAGTTTTTGTCGAATGTGAACAAGCTTAACCGTTCCATCTTGGACCTTGGATAAAATCTAATGTCCTCAAATGTTGATGTTCTTGGTTCGACCCTGAAATTTTGTATACTTAGCCAGATTGATTGTCGAGCTATTGTCAACAAATTCTTCAGTCGGCTTCTCTTATGGAAAGCCGATGTCGTTGAGGAGGTTGCAAAGGTAGGTAAACTCCAGGGATGTTGCTTTTGCTGCCACATATCCAACTTCTACCAAGCCTAGAATAATGATGCTTTGTTGCTTGCTCATCCATGAGATAGCTCCTCCACCAATCAGACATATGAATCCAGTGGTACTGCATCGGTCTTCTTCAGTCCCTCCAAAGTAAAAATTCCTAAATCAAAAATTGCATTGCTTGTGGTTTTGTGCTAGCCAAAATCTCAATCAAGCTCCTTATAAGCCGCTTCTACACAAGTCTCATTGCCACATGCCAAGTTACTTATAGCAAACTACATTTCTGGACGCGTGTAGCTTGTGGTATGCATCAATGAACCAATTTTGCTATGGTAGTCTGTCTCACTCCTTCCCCTGGGTCCCTCATAGAGCAACTGCAGTTGAGTGAGAGGAGTAGGTACCTGCCTATCAGACACATGGAAGCATTCACAACCCTTGGTAGGATAAGTCTGTTGGCTCAGCATAAGCGTCTATGTCATGCGGTCGCATTTGATGTTCATACCAAGATAATGCTCCAAAATTGACATGAGGGGTCACATTGACTTCTCTTTCCATGGTCGTAGCTGTGGCTTTGGTGAAATGTGCTGATGGGCCGATGATGAGGATGCTGTTGACGTAGACGAGAGCATAGTAATATCACCACTTGTTTGGTGAAGGACAACGGAGGAATAGACAATCATCATAAGCTGATGGAAGAAATATAAGGGCTTCTAGGAGGCTTTGAAGCTTCCGGTACCACAAGAGAGAACAATGCTTGAGCCCATACAAGCTTTTCACCAGCTTGCATACTCTTCCACTTCCATCATCGTAGCCTTCTGGCTACCTCATGAACACGGTTATGTCTATTCTTCCGTGAAGAAATATGTTCTTCACATCAAGCTGATGCACCTCATAGTCTTGCACTGCTGCGATTGCAAGCAAAATGTGCGCTGTGGTGTAACGACTCACTGGGGCATAGGTTTCAAAGAAATCCTTTCCCTCCTCTTGTAAAAATCCCTTTGCCACCAAACATGTTTTGACCTTGTCGATACTTCAATCAGCTATTGTTTTGATGCGGAAGACCCATTTGATCCCAACGGGCCATGAACCACATGGTAGCTCCACAAGCTTCTATGTGCCTTGGTCCATGATGTTGTTGTATTCCGCATCCAATGCAGCTTTCCATTCTCTTGTATGTTTTTTGTTGCAAGCCTCCTTGAGTGTCTTTGGCTCCGGTGTGAGATTCTTGGTCGATGTGAATAGAGCACACAGATGAGTTGTGGTGAACTCAACGAGAGTGTCAGTGTCCTCCTTGAAGACACAACATGTTGTTATGGCCATGTTGTTCTCTACTTCATTCTCTCCTCCTCTCTGTTTCTCTAACGGCTGTTGCAAGAGGCATATGAAACACCGCACGTGGACTCCTCCTGGCGTCTCATGCTTCCGCATCGCCTTCGGGTCATTCCCCACCCCCACCACCTCGGCTTCATGATCCAGTACTTCGACCCGATGGTGGTCTCTTGAGACGGGTACCAGGTGGTCTCCATGGAGGGGCACACCCATGCTCACCGCCTTTACTCGCATGATCTATATCATGATTGGTTGTAGGAGTCGTAGAAGGTTTACAACATTTATGGTGTAGTCCTGCTAAGGGTGCACAACGGATCAGATCCGCGGATCACAGGATGGATCCGGAATCCCGGGTCCGGATCGGTTGATGGATCCGGATCCGCGGATCCGGATCTGGATCCGCGGATCTAGTTTGATCCGCGGATTGTGTCGGATCCACCTAGTTTGAAACTGGGTGCTTTGCAATGACCACAATGGACATTCACCACTGTCGTTCTCTTAATGTCATCATGTACACCATCAAAGTGCATACTTCACAACACTGGAATGCAACCATGTGGTAAAAACACCATATCGTATAATTAGTGACTCAACTATCCACAATGTGCACCAGTTACCACCTGCCATGGTCCTCTTACAAAGTGGACCATTGAAGGCCACAGGGTGAATGTGTATCTGCTTAACTCACTAATTGCAACATTCACCAGACACCATGTAAGTTTTGCACCACTTACATACTCACCAATCAAGGCATTCACTGATTGCACCATTCACCATTTCCAGTGCACCATTCACCATTTCCATTGCATCATACACCATTTCCATTGCACCATTAACATTCTGAGGGAGATTATGAGGCATAGACAGAAGCAAAGAGGAACAGACATGAGATTGTCAAAGGAAAGAGAATTGACTTGATTGAAAAGATTGGCTTATGTCATCTCCATCACGTCATCATCACAACCTTCTCCTCCCCCTTCACCCTCTGCTTCCTCCTCCTCATCCTCGTCGTTCACAAAGATACTGAGACCCTCTAACTCCTCTTCTGCTGCACCGACCAGGTTTGCTTCCTTTGCTTGCCTCCTCAGTTCCTTGATGCGCTCCTCCTCGTCCGTGAATTCCTTAGCCACCATCCCATGTCGGCTGACTGGGAAATCCAGGAGGGATGGCTCGTTGATCCAGGATTTCATAGTAAGCAGATTCTCCACTGTCATATGGGCCAGCGAGTGCCTGAAGTCTGTTATCACGTGCCTGCCAAGAGAGAAAAGATGCTCAGATGGTGTGGATGTGCCAGGAACAGCAAACACGTCAGCAGCCGCAAGGGACAGCGTAGGAAATTTCTTCCCAAGCTTCCTGAAATGTTTCAGAATGTGGCAGCGTGGAGACTGCTTCGGCAGTTTGTTCCACTGTTCCACCTCCTCCTCCAGGGAGGATGGTGGAGCAGTAGCTGCAGCAGGAACCTCGGGGACTTCAAACATGTTAGCCATAGGATATGCAAGTGCTGCCTCCAGCAGCGCGTCGTCCTCTTCACGCTGCCGCTCGGTCGGGGACGCAGCTAGCGGAGAGCAGCAGGCACAGCAGGTGACACAGCAGTCACATTGGATGACAACGCTGCTGCAGGCATAGAGATCTCTTGTGTGGGCTGGCTGCTCTGGGTTCCTGCCGCCGCGGCTGCTGCGTCTGCTGCAGCCCTCTGCGCCTCCACCTTCTCGTGGTATGAGCGGAGCAATTCCATCACCTTCAGGTGGAGCTCTGCTGCACTGCAGATCCCCATCAGCCGATGCGTGCGCTCATGCTACCTCATGCGAATGCGGGGGTCCAGAGCTGTGGCCAGTGCATGACGAACAGACAGCAAGCGAGCATACTTTTTTAGCTTCGTCTCTGCATCCACAAGGCCGGGGTGGATGTCCAGGAGAAACTGCTCCTTTGGGTTCAGCCTCCCTGCTGCGCCCCTCCTCTTTGACTTCTCCTTTGCTGCCAGTGCTTTCACCTGCCACCCATTCAGCTTCTCCAACATGCTCTCAAAAAATGGGATCACAAGATTCAGAGTGGGATACTTGCTCCCACTGACATCATCCGTGTAAGCCTTGAATGGCTTCAGGAAGAGGGTCAGCAGAGCGATGAGGTTCCACTCATCGGTTGCCGGCTTCAGCACCTCGCCATCCATCCCATAGCCATCCAGCCAAGCAGGCAGCACACTCTTCATGTGTAGCACCCTGGACATCATGTCCAGGGTACTGTTCCAACGCGTCTCTGTGTCGAGGTGTAGCGTCTGGAAAGAGACACCAGCAGCTCCTGCAGCATTCATCAGACTGTGCTCGCGGGGGGTGGAG
>SZWC01002624.1:118211-151181 GCA_023375785.1 Penium margaritaceum
GATCCGCGGTTCCTCAGATCGGATCTGAGGCTGGATCCGTATCCGCGGATCGATCCGAGATCCGAGATCCTCGGGTTGGATCCGCGGATCCGTGGATTCTGTGTGCATCCTTAAGTCTTGCACTTCTGCTCCCATGTCTGGCGTATGTGGTTCTTGAAAAATATGGCGTTGTGGCTGATTTTCATTTATTGTGAGTCCACGTCGTAGAACTCCCAGCCCTTCATAATGGGATATTGTCCAAGGAGAACTCCTCATGACACTTTGTCTGCTAGCTTCTTGCAACACTCCCTAGGCATGAAAATAGTGCCATACAACCAAAGGTCCTAAGCATGGTGATATCAGGCTTCTCACCGTGCCAGGCGTGGAATGGTGTCATCTCAGGAAGTGACATATGGGGTTTGCGATTGCGCACCCAGGCCGCTTGCCTCAAGGCATACAACCACCAGTTGTTGTCGAGTTAAGAACCCAAAATCATTGACTTCAATGTCGTTTGCATCATGTGGTTGGCCCTTTCAGCCACGCCATTTTTCTATGGCATGTAAGATGTTAAGGACTCTTGCACAATGCCAATGTCTTCAAGTTAAGACATGAACTCAGCGCTCGTGTATTTTCTTGTATTGTCTGAGAGTAGCACCTATAATTTCTTGTTGATCTGCCTCTCTTTCATTGCTATCCACTTGAAGAAGTATGTAGGAGCTTCATCCCTTACGTCATTGATGAACAAGGGAAAATAGCGATGACCTGAACTCATAGTGGCTGTAGGGAGTGGCCCACACATGTCCGTGTAAAACAGCTTCAGCTGCTAGCTGACATCACACTTGGAGGTTGGAGGAAACATCTGACGTGGTAGCTTAGCATGAACGCAATCCTCGCACGGCTGTGATGCGTCCTTGTCACCATTGTCTTTGATGTTGAGACCGTTGACTTGGGACTTCTTGTACATTGACTGCACAATCTGGTTGCTGACATCGCCAAAACAGGTAGGTCTATACCAGAGGCTTGGTGGAGACTAGTTGTTATTGTTGCTGGTACACTGAAGTCCAACTCGGTCATGACGTACGGTAGCAGGCGGCCTTCAACTGAATTTTTTGTCCTCATGACTCTTTGAAGTGACGTGCTGTCCATTAGTGACGATGCTTGCACCTTTCCTCATCAATTATCCACATGAGAGAAGGTTCACTACAACCTTAGGTATGTAAAGTACATCACCAAACTTAACCTGAGTGCCCTTGTACCCAGTCACAGTCATTTTTCCTTTTCCCAGCACTGACAGCCATTTGTTGTTACCACTATTACGAAGCCTTTTGTAGAAGGTAGGAGAACTTGGAGGCATGACTTGTCAAATGCAATGTGCAACATGCACCTACTATCGAGGTACCGCACGTAGGTACAGCAAACCAATGTGTCACCTTATGTTCCTGACAGCTGGAACACAGACCCTGTGTAGTCATATGCCTCGTCTTTCTCTTCTTCCTTCTTCTCATAATCCTTCCCTCTCTTTGGAGTTTAGTTCTCTTTTCCTCCATCATCCTCCTCCCCCTTGCTTTGTGACTTGTTCCCCTACTTTGTCTCCTTCTCCTCTCTCATTCGCTTCCAACAATCCTTGGCCTTCTGTCTACTTTTTTCGTAATATGAGCACACTATTGCAGGATGTGACCCAGGATGTTGGTCGCTTGAATTGCACCTTTTAGCATTTGGTCGCGATTGGGCAGACCATTGGGAGGATGTTGACTTCCTCATGGGTTGGCTCTTCTAGGAGGACTGAGTGGAGCTCACTGTTGTACCATAACCCTCGTGAGTGGAATTTGCAAGAATTTTTTCATTTTATTTTACTAAAATATAATCACGTTGCTTTGTGAGCATTATCTTAGAGACACAGGTCTCTTTCAGCTCCGCTTCATGCTTGAAATTGAGCACATTCCGTACGTCATCCTAGTTTCCAATGAGGCCATTGAGGAGGAAAGTCACAAAGAAGGGTCCTGAGTTAGGGGCATTAGTCACTACGAGCTAGTCGTGAAGTGATTTTTTCTTCTTGATGTAAGATTCGACACGGTCAAAGTTGTTGAGGAAATTTTGAGCCAGCTCAATTAGGAGGTGGGACTTGAAGGTGGAGTCGCTAGACATGTAGCCCCTCAACATGTAGGACTATGTGCGATAGGCAGGCACTGAGGTTCCCCCATACATCCGGACTGCTTGCTCGATGCGAGAGCTCAACTGATTTCCTAGCACCATAAATGTAGCCATGGTGTAGTATTTTAACTCTGCCACCACGTGTGGTGACGAATGCCATGGTGGAGGAGAGTAGTATCCTTCATAGAACGTCTAGAGGCTTTGGATCGGGGCGACGTGCTTAAACTTGTGGGCCTAGTGCTGGAATTCCTCTCCGTTGAGCTCGTCGATGGAGATCTTATGTAGTCATGGTGCTGTTACAGATGCTGGCACATTATCCTCCAAGCCTTGAAAAGGCTTGCCTTGCGCTACTACATCATGCCCTTGCATGGGGTTTTACTGCATGTTGATGATTGGATTTGGCTAAGATCTTGGCATCACTGCAGCTATCGCTAGTGCTACGAGTTGTACCACATGAACTGATGGCACAAATGGTTTATATGCCTACCAACCTGGTGCTAGAGGAGGCACCAGTGAAGATACTTGAGGCTGTTCTAGAGAACCTACAGGGAAAGGTGGTATAGCCTGTGCTTGTGAAGCTGTGGCTGGTTACATGACTGATGGAGGATTTACTTGAGGCATTTGTGTAGATGAAGATTGTGGCATTGGCTACCTCTGCATTTGTTGGTGATGTTGTTGTTGTTGCTATTGATGTTCATGCTACTACAATCATTGCTAAAACCAAATCAATATTTTTTGCTACTTGATATGGTTGTAATTGTTGTAACTGCTACGTTTGAGTAGCTTCTGCTGCACGCTTGAGTTGCTCTTGCTGAAATAGGACCTCTTATGCCCCCAGTTGCTACCTCAATGCCTCTCGCTCATGCTCCATAGCCTCTCACAGTGCGGCTTCTTATTGAGCCAAGATTTGTGCCTCTTCCACCAAGTGTTGAGCTTGTGCTGCCTGGCGTTGTGCATGGTTGATGACATGGCGTCCTTGTTCCTAGCCCATGCACAATCCATGAAAAACAGATTGATCATCAAGAACAGGAGAACCATTACTTGGGTCCTCACCCTCCATCTTGCTTGATGATCCTTTGACTTGCATAGGTACTTCACCTGCGAAGGCTACCGGTGCTACACAATGAAATAAGATCTTTGTCTCCTCCTTGGATGATGAAGCACTACTTCACCAGTCCAAAATACCTACATTGACAGCTACTCTTACTGAAAGAACCACCTCCTTCTAAGACCATGTTAGAGTTTCTACAGAGGAAGTGATCTGTTTTTTGGTAGCAAGGTCTAGGTTCCTTGTTGCTTGTAAGGATTTTGGTGCTTAGCAAGAAAGCATGTACTATCTTGAGCTTCTAAAAACAAAGGAACACAGTTGAGAAATGACTTCACCGTTGTGGAGCATACAACCAGTGGAGTAATTGCACAACTCCAATACACAGAACATGTTATTGCTCGTTAACTTTGAATTGCTAGTCATCTTTGTCTGGAGGGGCTAGCAAGGCTTCATACATGATGCTTCCAAGGCACGATTGCACATGGTCTGAAACCCCCCCAAGCACATGTTTCCTAATGTAGCATATCCAGCTCGACGCATTTATTTAACGGTATATCATGGAACCTTGTACCATTTACAAGAATTCCATAACTGTTGCTGATAACCCGTGACTCCAAAGGAACTCTACAAATGCTGACATGCGGTTGCTTCTTTTGCCCTTGAGCACACAATCAGAGTGCTAAAGTGCAGGTTCCAGATACTCCATGCAATTACTTTGAGGATGTTTTATTCTAGGCACAAATGATTGTTGTGTATATGGTCAGGCACAAGCTCATCACAATGCATGATGGCATCTGATCATCAGACTTGGGCATGCTTGGTGCAATGGAGGTAGATGTTCAACCACCATTAGAAGACACCAGGGGATCTGAAAAAAAATCAGCAGAAACACAACATGCAAGATGAAATGGCTACTAGTTTATGGGGTGCCCATGTGACTCCATGTAGGCCTTGAAATTTTGGTACACTTGGAATGAAAATTGGCTTGTTCTCCATCAGATTCTCTTACATAAACATGTTTTGATTATGTAATTTACAAACTTTTATAATGTCATGTTTGAAATCAAGCATGAGATTGTGTACATGATCCTTCAATGTTGTATTCCACGCCTAGTGTTAACGCCAATGAAAACTAGCACATATCAAACTACACCATTCTTGACTTCATAATACTACTGAATAATATTGATACATTATTTTGTGTTTCAATTTGAAGATGAAATCAGAACATTTCAATGGCTTGAAATGGTCATCCAACGGTCACCTATATACCAATGTGAAAGTGCCAACATTCTTATGTAGTAACTAGACTGTATCGTCATTGTACTTTGTTTAAAATATGCTAGAAAATCTGAAATTCAGTACTACGCTAACCCAGGTGAAGTGTTACAACATTTTGTTCATGTGCTCCTTGCACATATTGGTGTGGTATGTGTACAAGATAACAAATATTGTAGTATAACATGATCAAACATATTGGCAGACTATTGGCAAATGCATGAACAGATGATTATAAGTGTCACTCATTAGTCATTGTACAACATTTTGGAACACATTGTCACAAAATGGTATCTAAAACATATACAGGGAAGACATGTGGTCACAAGGCTATGCACACCAATGCATATGAGAAACGCATTGGGCTCACCTACCGCATTTTACCAAGCTACACCGACCAATAATGGATCGTGTCCACTATCCATAAATCATGTCCATTAATGCTTGCTCTTGCGTCTAACCTGTGGTGTGCACGGTGACAGTTTGATACTCCTTACTTGTTAGCTTCTTGAACAACGCTAACTTCTCACATGACTCCAAGACTGTAGATGCAATCACTACTCCCACAGCCTTGCCAAAAGTATCATTGCCTTGTATGATGTGAACATCTTTGAGATTGTACCTCATAGGTTGGGTTATTGTTGTTGAGAATGCTTACAAATCTACGACCACCTCATGATGGTCAGAAATTTCGCTTTATCCCAAACAATGATGATGCAGATGGTCCTTGGCTTTTGATATCGGAACATCTATGTGGAACACCTATTGGCAATGGAAATATTAGACCACTAGAGGCTACAAAAGCATACTCCACTGCCTTTGTGTTGGCATGCTTGGATTCTTCTTCTGTCTCCGCTTCCTCGTATGTGGTGTCTTCATCATCAACCAGCGTCGAAAAAGGAGAGGGTGGGAGAAGGCCTTTTGCACCTTCTCCACCAACGTGCGTTCCACCTAAAGTTACATCATGCCCCCATATTCTTTGTGCCATAGGAAACCATGGGGCAGGTCCAAAAATGCACATTGTCTTGTCATATATGCCAAGTGGTGTTCAATTCACACATTTGATTTCCAGTACGCTCATTTAGTGCGCTCGCACTGAGTAATTACACTAGAACTAGAGTGTAACGTTATAGTTTTTGTACACATAGAGTACAATCTGTCTGTTTACATGGAGGAGGGGTGGACATTGCGGCTATATTGTAGTCCCATGCAATGCACCCCTCCTTAAAAGTGTAGGTCTCAAAATCCACATAGCACAAAGTCACGCACCAAGTGTATGATCAATGTTTTATATGGGAAACGAGCGCACTCTCCTCATGCACTAGTCCCACGCACTGGACCCCTTACATAGGAGTGGGGGTCAATGAACTCATACAATACAAAATCACGCACTGAGTGCATGATCAGTGTGTTTTTCTATGAAGAACGAGCGTGATGTCCTCATATAGTAGCCCAACGCACTTGACCCCCCCTCTAGATGAGTAGGGGTCTAATGTTTCACGTGAGATAAAATCACGCACCAATTACATCATCAATGTTATTCCAATGTGGAGAATGATTACACTGCCCTCATGGACTACCCCCATGCACTGGACCTTTCCATAGGGGTGGGGATCTAATATTCCATGTAAGAAAAAACCATGCTCTGATTGTGTGATCAGTGTACTTATGCACTAGCCTCATGCACTAGCCGCATGCGCTTGACCCCCCCTCCATGGAGGTGGGGGTCAAAGGTCCCATATAAGAAAAAATCACACACTAGGTGTTTGACCAGTGTATTTATATATGGAGAAAAAGCGCACTGTCCTCATACACTATTCATAAACGCTGGAACCCTTAGTAGGAATGGAAGTCCAATGTTTTGTATGAGATAAAATTACACACCTAGTGCCTGATCAGTGTATTTTTATATAGGAAATGAGAGCATTGCCCTCTTACACTACCCCTACACACTAGATCCCTCAATAGCAGTGGGGTCAACATTTCCACAGAAGACAAAATCACACATGAAGTGTGTGATCATTATGTTTTTGTATAGAGAACAAGTGCATTGTCTCCATAAACTAGCTCCATGCGCTAATTGCATAACCACTGTATTTCTGTATGGAAACCAAGTGCACTACCCTCATACACTACCCCCACACAATGGACTTCCCCATAGGGATACAAATTTATTGTTCCATAGAAGATGAAATCATACACTAAATGCGTGATCAGTGTATTTCTAAATGGGAAACAAACCCACTACCCTCATGCACTAGCCCTTTGTACTAGACCCTCCCTCCATGGGAGTGGGGGTCAAAGGTCTCATATAAGGTAAAATCACACAGTTAGTGGTTGATGAGTGCATTTTAGATATGGAGAACGAGCGCACTATTCGCATACACCAGCCCCATGCAGTGGACCCCCATAGGAATGCGGATCAATGATCTATAAAAAACAATTTTACGTATTGGGTACATGATCTACGTATTTCTACATGGAAAACGAGCGCACTATCCACATATACTATGCCCACGCGCTATACCTCCCACAGTGGGGGTAAGGATCTAACATTCAATTTAAGACAAAGCTATTGCAGAATGTGCATGATTAGTGTATTTTGAGATGGAAACGTGTGCACTGCCCTCATGCATAAGCCCCATGCACTAGATTCCCCCCCTCCATAGGAGTGGGGGTTAGAGGTCCCATATAAGTCAATATCATGCACTGAGTACGTGATCAGTGTCACTTTGTATGCAGAACAAGACAACAACAATCCTTCTCCCATACACTTCCTCCATCAACCCCCTCCTTCAAGGGGTGGAGATCCACCATTCGTTATTGGATAGAGTCATGCACTAATAGGGGTCAAAGGTTTCATATAGGACAAAGTCACGCACTATATGGACACACTGGAAAACCAATGTGTAAAGAAAACTCCATTAACCATACCTCGGTCTTGTACTCAGGGTTGCGTGCAATCATAGCCTCACACTTATTGTCACTCCCAACTGCATGGAAAGTGTGCTCTTCCGACCCCCAACCTCTTGGAATGAGGTGTGTGATCAACCAACGTAGCAGCTTGTACAGTCCTTTTTGCTTTGTAATCTACATGTACACTTTACTTGCAGATATCGACTGTCCAAAGCATCGACGTAAGATCCGATCGGCTGCCACATATGACTGACATTTGAATCCATTCTCAATGTTTTCCTTCTTTTAGAATTCATTACACATTATGGTCATGAGCACCATGTTGTATGGCAAAGCCTATGATTACCGCTACTACGGACTTACTTTTTCCTCATCATCAACTATTGGGACGAGTATTGAGGTTGCTACCATAGGAAGAGTTTGTTGGATTGTTGCAACAGGAGTTAGAACATGGTCCATTTTGCTTTGAGATGTCAGGTCAATGTGGACTCGCATAGCATCATGTGGTATGTAGGTTGCCACCTTCTTCTATATTGTTACCCCGTAATGGAGTTGCACTTGAGCAGTTGTGATGGTAAGTGGTAGCACATTCTTGGCAGACAACGTAATGTTGGACGACTACCAAACATCTAGCGCTAATGATTTTGTGAGGGACTTAAATAGTGCAATCATGGAAAACGGATCTGGCGCTTGTAGCATATAGAACATCAGAGTACAACCGTCTTGATTTGCATCTGATGTAGTAGCTACATGAAGCAGTGGAGGACTCATAAGTAGGTGAAATTGGAGAGGATTGGTCAAACCAGCCGATCAAGCAACAAATGTAGCGCATGCGGCCACCATTTTGGCTACGGTTTAGAGTAGATGTGGGGGCTGATAGGTCCAAGTCATCGTGGGAAATGTTGCTGGTGGCTATTTTGGTTATTGTAATATTCGACATGTTACACCTGAACTACCGTTAGCGGCTTCGTACCCAGCCGTGCCGAGTCCGTAAAGAAATACCTCCTCTTCAACAGTATTTTATTTTACATTGTTTGGGTTTCCTTAATAATGAATTTGCTATCAACGGTTGGTGATTGTGCACATGTGGTCATCGGACTTCAAGCGACAGAATTCTTATGATTGCATTTGAAAATTGTATGCAATGGTAACTTTCCATGATATGAGCTGGATTTCATTTGTGCTTTTCAAGTGGTCAGATGGCATTGTGCATGTGTGATGAGCTACCGGGCTGGGAAATGTTTTGCACTTGAATGCGCATGAAGTTTAAAACATTGGTGAATGTCATACATTTTTAAAGGAGCACATGGATGTTCTATGCATCATGCTCTCTGGTGTCTTGTGGTGTTCCAATGAAAACCACCTTGAACACCCACATTTTGGTCAGATTGTTGCTCAAAATTTGGATAAAAAGTAGGTACACTGTGTAGGGCTAGTTTCCTTTTTGTCAAAATTTCAAAAACAAGTAGTTGTAACTATTGGACTATCTGACCTTAGTACCCCCTCAAACATAGGTTCTTGGGAACTTGATTTTCTTGCACGATCCCTTTAGTGGTCATCACTGCTTGAACTAAGGCAAAGACCCTTTCCTACCGAATTGTAGCACGACAAGAAGAGCGGTAATTTCGGCCCTGGCGTTGACTATCGATAGAGGATCTCTGAGAATTCGTTGTAGAAATTTGGCCCCATTTGTACCAAACGGACTCCCCTTTCGCACCCTTTCAATATCTTGGACAACATCAATTCGATGGAGGTCTAGACTACCGGGCCGCAGCTCAAGTGAGCTTGTCACCGGCACGAGCTTACTGATGTCCAATCTTGCTTCCTATTTTGAGGATTCTGTAATACTACGAAATTTGAGATAATTTAGCCCCTCATTTTCTTGAAATAAACTTCTATTCCATTTCTTGTTCCCTCTGCCCCAGAAGTCTGATGCGTGCCACTTAGCAGCAGCTAAATGCATATATGGCAGCTGCCGCATACCATACAACAGCAGACAAACCGATAAAGCAATTGGAATGTCCATTCATATGCAACCGTAAGGCTGTCGCTCACGTTGGCTCAGAGGTGGCTGCCTCTTTTTTATAGGTTTAAATTAGAGCGTCCGAAATTTCGCGAGAGATTGAGAGTTGGGCATCGCAACTGCTCAGTCCCCTCCCGCGCCATGCCTGCCGTTCCGCAGTCCGGCAGGAATGGGCCCTCGTTACAAACTGTAACAGTCGTGTTGACGGACGCGATTTTTGCGAGATGATGGTCACTAGGTGGAAAGGCGGTTCGTTACAAACTGTAACTTACAGTGCAGCGATTTTCTTTTGCTCCTGTACTGCGGGAGAATACAAACAGCGACACATCGCGCACTGACTGTTGGATTACGCGTTACATTGCCAGAAGATCTATACCGGCAGAACTAATCAACATGACTCCAGGAGTGGTTGGATGTCAGGCAGATATGCGACCCTGACGTATTGGCCATGGCTGGATTGTTGAGGACAGCGATTCCACCCACCCACTTTGCTGACGTCATTTTCTGGGTCCCGGGTAATCTCGTCCTCGCAAAGTGGGCTGAATAAGACACCCACCCACTTCTAGCTCACCGGCGCCCGCCACTATTCGCTGAAGTCGTCAGACCAATGATAGTTTCTGTGAGCAAAATGAATTGACGTTGTCTGAAGTTGAAAACAGTGCCGACGGCCTCGCTTCACACGTCCAAAGTTGCCTGCAAACTAGGAGGTATGGTCGTAAAGTCGCGCCACATAAAAGAACGTCCCTTCCGAGGTTGATGTCCGTCACCGACTTTCGCGACGTCCACCCACACCCATCCACAACACCGGTGGGTGGATAAGGATGTGGGTGGTTGAAATCGCAGTTCCCGCTCACAACAATCCAGCCACGGCCATTGTTACCGCGAAATCGGTATCACCATCGTGATCCGTGGCCCCTCAGTACGGTTCCCTGGACTATCTCACTTCCGCACTGGCGAATGACGCTTTTCGTCGCTTTTCGTTCCCAGACGGTGACATCATGGCCACGGCTGGGTGCGATTCCCACCTGCCCTTTGCTGACATCATCATTCGAGGCTCCAAGAGGTTTCTCGAACCGAAATTGGGTGAAACGGGGCCCGCCCACCCACTCCATCATCGCCCTCGCTCGTCGTTGTCCGCTGTGGTAGAAGGGGCAGTCGCAACCATCGTACTGTACCAACCGGACACTATTAGTTTACCAATGAATCCCTGAAAAGCAGTCGACCAAATTTCTTAAACTACATTAGAGGGATCCCAATCACTTTTCTCCAGCCGTGGTCCAAGTTTTCAATGCCCATTCAGTCGCGCTGTTTGCGCTGCGTCAACAGGCAGCTGCGATGCCCTCAGCAACTGGGCTGCATAGATGCAAGCCGCCTCCACTGCTCTTGAGGAAAGCCGTGCGGCAGCCTCGCTGTCGGATGAATTGCCTGGAAGTCGACAATATACGGCTTTCTTTAACTACACAATGGGAAAAAGGATTCTATGACGTCAGACAATCCTTACAATGTATAGAAGGGAGGGAGGACCTGTTCAGAATAAAGGAAATACCTGTAACGGGTAGAATCATCTGCGCCTTGGTGCACTGAAAACTATCCATATCCAACCCAATGTAAGAGAGAAGGAAATAAGTCATTTAAAGCGAATACAATTTCTAATTCTTGACCCTCACTATCAACAACAAAGATAAATGCCGTTCTTAATTTGCCTTTAACCATTTTTAAAGCCTTCATGAAAAAGAAATCAATATATACTATTCAATCTCAATATTGCATATTGTCACAATTCCGTGTGGTCATTCACAAACCTTGGAGCCGTGTTCGTGTTTGAACTCAACACTCAACACATGCCATGCCAATTGTAATTCCGTATGTAAAATGAGATAATTTCAAAATACTGAACCAGAAACACATGGAAATTTGGGAATGTCTCAGAAGATCATAAAACTTGTAATCAAATTCCTCACACCTCAAACCTTCGTGACAAGATAGTTTGAGGGGTTCCTAAAAGCACATTCTACGATCATTATTATTGTACGGAATTTTTTACACCAACACCCTTCATAGAACATCTTAATGTTGACCCATACCATGTCTGATGTGCTTGTAAGGTTGACTTACATTGATTTGTTAGATTTTCAGGGGTGCTATACAAAACGCACATCATTACCTACATTGTAACGGGCCGTGTCTCCAGCTCCTGCTCTGAAGTCGTCGTTGGAGTTCGCAGAATCGCGTTCTCAGTCCGCGTCAGGGGTTTACCCCCTTCGCGAGACTAAGGGGCAATCGTCATCAACGACCCAGAGCAGGGAGACTCGAATACTTCGAGTCTCCGGAGGCCCATTTCCGTTTTTTAACCAAACCCCCAGTTTTGGGACCCAAACCGGGGGTTTTTACCTCGAACTCGTGTGTTCGCACGAGTTACTCCGTTTGTTTTACGTCGAAGTTTGTCATAAACGAACTTCTAGTTTCGTTTTGTCGTTCTGGCGCGAAATCGTCACGTGCGAGGCACGCTGACGATTTCGCGCCAGGTATTTCATCCTCACCCTCGCTCCCCCTATCCCTCGTCCTCTCTTGCTCATTTGCAAGGAGGGCGAGGGGGGACGAGGGCACGAGGCCACGAGGCCTCGCCCTCGAGGCCCTCGTGGCCTCTCAGCCGCCGATCCGGCTGAGGCCGCGATCGGCGTCTGGCGGCTGGCCGACCGGTGGCCGGCCGGTCGCTTGGCCGGTCGGCAGCGAGCTGGCCGACGGCCAGCGAATCGCTGGCCGCCGGCCAGCCCTCGATGACGCGAGGGGTGGTGCAAAACCACCCCTCGCATCAGCGAGGAGGGAGGGCCGAACCGGACCTCCCGCTACATACATGGCTTATATTGAAAAATCTGAATGCAATGTAGAACCATAATCAAAATATTCGTTATAAGTAAAATCATTCCAAAAATAAGAGATTCCTCTAAAAATATGGTTTTTCATACAAGCTTTGTATAATGATTTCAAAATATTTCCACATACATAATCGTTTTAAATTTTGAGATGTGTCTTCAAGCACTTCTATCAATCATACCCTATCATTCGAAAACACATCGTTCATCCAAGAAAAATTATTTCCACAAGAATCACCTATGGCAATTGAACAAATCAGCATTGAAGAATACGTTACTAAATAATAACTTAAGTTTCAAGTCCTTTTTACGGAGTAAAAAATCAATTGAATATATCCAAACATATTTTTTACCACTGATATTTATCTAAACAAAGTATTGGATACCAAGCGGATCCAATCTTTGAACCTATTTCAATCATACACTATACCCCATTCAGAAAAAATTGATATACTAAAATAAATCGATGGAAATTAGATGAATGTATAGGGAAAACATAGTTTTAAAAAAATCATGTGCATAACATTGTTGAATAGCCTACCAAAAAAACAAAATTATAATAAGATAAAAATCGACAAGATTCCTACAAGGAAATTTCAATTATCTTCTATTACCTTATTAGTTTAAAAACGGACCCTATAATCCTAAAACTCACTATAGAACATTAAAAAAATAATGATTTTAAATTCAACGCATGTTATATGTTTCACTAGTTTTAACTTAGTCATCATTTCTCCCCTTTAATGATCTAAAGGTACCTTTTCTTGCTCCTAGACTGAACTAAATGGAACATTCAGATATGAACCTAATGCAACTAAGTTTCAATTAAAATTTTATCTTGAACTTAAACAAACTTCCTTTGCTTCATTATGCTTACAATGAACACATTTTTGTTCTATTTTAAACCTTATAAGTTTGTATGAGCTTGTAACGTTTTGTGGAATGTAATTAAAATTAACAAAATTTCAATCAAAACAGGTTAGAAATCATTCAATAATAACTCAAATATATTGAAAACGTTTAATATCAAATTTTAGTAAGAATTCAAAAAAAATCATCTTAAGGTTTTGAAAATTACACCATTAAGAAAATACATTTTGAATAAGCCTCCCCATATTTTTCTAAAATTTGAAGTGATTTCAACCTAAACATATTCAATTTTTTAGTGTAATTAAAACTTGGAAACAGTTTTACCACATATTAAAATACAAGACAAACCAAGAAAATTGTTTTTATGCTCAAGTAAGATAAGAACTCTAGTTGAATCGTTTCTTGTTTTTCAAATTTACAATCATGTAAATTGACAATACCCTCTCTTTCAGAACTAAAAATGGAAGGAGCACCTTCAGAATTACTTAATTAAGTAGTTGTTTCTCGTATTTTGAGCGATACAATGTGCCACAAATTCTTCATTATGTGCATAATCAACCTACATCAACAAACATGTTAGCATGCAATACATAGAAGGTCGTGGTGACGCATGTGAATTAGATAGTATATTATGAGTATGTGAAAACATTCAAATTATGTAAAAATAGTTATTTTCTTTCAACCTAAGGAACCATATTTTTAGTTCTCCAGTGTTGGTGATTGTATCTGATTTTAAAATCATGAGTAAATTCCAAAGATATTCAAACTAGAGTATTCTAAATACAACGGAGATGAGTCCAAAATAATATCCAAAATATGGAATTACTCTATATAAGTACACAAAGTTCGGTTACCACTTGTGTTGAACATCATTCTGGTACACGTTGTGAGGAAATCCAAACCCTATGAGTGTAGCACATTCATTTTTGAAGTATGAGATGGATCAACGAGATCAATGTGAAAATATTGTTAGAATTTCACCAACCTCATGGATGGTGGAACATAAGAAGCTTTACTATTTCCATTTTCCAAAGATTATTCTGATAATTTGTTTTTTCAATATATTACCAGTTTAACAACATTCTATCCACATCATTGTGTATGAGTTAATGCTTTTAAGAAATTATTTCAAAAAAATTATATAAATTGTTTTACTCTAGATTATGGTGAATTTCCGTTTTAAAATACACAATACCAACTAAGATTTGTCCAGAGCACTTCATCATCTTGATTTTCTTTCAAGTTTTATTAGAAGTAAAATGTTAACTCTTAGTTTAAGGTAGTCAAGATGCACAATTATGTGCGAATGTAATGCTTGTAATTCATGAAAAGGAGCAATAAATTCATGATGAATTGCCAAGAAGGTAGGAATATTTCCTTTTCACGGTAAAGAAGTAGGATAGTGGGATACAAAAGTGTCGATTTGACAAAAAAAATTACAAATCAAATTAACCACTAATTTTAAACATATATGATTCAATTTAAACTTAACTTGAAGTTTTTCATGAGCATGGCTAGAGACGTTCATTTGTTGTCTGAAATATCCACAAGGCATCAAACCTCTTATGACAATCATTCTGTAAAAGGTTCTTGTAGATAATGATCTTGGTTATCCTTTCACTGACTTGATGGCCAGAAACTAATCACTTATCTGTGCATGATTCCATCTTTCAACATTTAAACATTGACTACTTATCTCGGTAAGCAATACTGAACCATCCATGACTCATCAACAAGGTTGAGGTCATCAAAACGAAGAGTGTGACTTCTTGATTGTAAACTATAGAAAAGACTTGGTAGTGGGTGTTTTGAATACAACATTTGATTTGGGAAAACAAAACTATTTTCATTGAATAAATATAAAAAATCACAAACAAACTATCATCTTTCATCATGGTCAATGAAAAGAGAGTTTGGTATGCAAGTAGCTTGGTGTATGCAATTACGGGGAATGGAGCAACCAACTACAATGCATATTTTGTGTTCATGGAAATCTTAGGTGAATGTACTCCTTTGTGTTTAGCTACATCTTCTTCATAATTTCAAACATTTTTCACAAATTTTGTCAGCATAAAGCATTGATCTTTGTTAAGCCTTTGTAACTTGACCCTTCATCTCTTGTAACAAGTAGTACATTTGTCTCGCAAAAACTTGAGAATGATAAAATTTTCCTTGTACTCCCCATCCTCACCAAGAAAGAGGGGACTATTGTCCGAGAAACGTAATGTGAGGTAGTTAGAATCTTTCTCACAAAAGTTTCAATACAAAATGTATTTGTGCAATGGATTCAATTTTGTCAAGCATGGTGATATCCATATGTATGGTGAAAATCTTCTCAAGATTAAAATGCATATCCTTTGTTTCTTCATCAATATAAGTTAGAACTATCATCATTATTTGATGAGAAATATGAAAGAACTTGTGTATTTGACAAATGCTTACTAGAAATTTCTATCTTGACTTGGGATGATGCACAAAACCAAGCCATGGTACTTGAACACACCCTTGAAGAAAAGAAGGGAGATCTTCCATGCTGTATGAGAATGAAATACGTCATCATTGTTAGAACTTCTACATAAAAATGTTTTCATCTTGGTAAAAAATGGTGCATACGGCTCATGTCAACTGAATCGAATGGAGTTCTATGTATGGAATGTTGTTGAGTAATGGTAATGGGAGGCCAAAAAATTTTCTTCCCGTCAATGATTCCCATTTCTTCGGTGCACTCTCTTTTCTAAAATAATCTTCATTTCATGCTAGCACCCTTCACCAATTCTATAGTCAAGGCAAATGACTTTAAATATGGAAGGAGGAGAAAGAAGGATTCTTCAGAGGAAAGTAGTACCCATATGAGGGGATAAGATAACAGAATTAAGAGATAATTAGAAGAATTGGTTTTATTATTATTCAATTTACATGGCTTATACAGGTTATGTTTTAATATTATTTGCACCTTTGCATTTTCGCTGTTGTTGTACCTAAAAAATGCTTTTATATCTACATTAAAGCTAGAAATATATTACAATGTCAGGTGCAAAGGTCCATCTTGTATAGAAAATCGGAGGCATGACTGTAAATTACGTTTTTATGCAAAATGTGTTCTTTGGTGTTGCAAACGTTTTCCTTTGTATCAATTTTGGGTTGTTGTTAGCAATGAACTGTGAGATTATAAAAAATATTTTGAAAGAAAATTCAATGGTTCTACCTTATTTCCTTCTTCATGCTAGTAAACACGAGGAGAATTGGATTAGTTGGATTAGTTTTATGTTTGAGAAATCTATATTTTTTATTTGTAAATACTCGCACTTTGTTTTTTATGTTGTATATTATCTTATCACATGAAAGACAATGAACAAATTGACACGAGTAAATTCATCTTTCTACATGACATCTCCTTGCTTCCCCTCTCCCATTGTTTTCCTTGTTTGGCAAAGAGGGGAGGGTGAGGTTGAGGGCTTTTAGCCATTTGTGCTGACCCTAAAGGCATCTTGATCGTTACTTCATTGATCGTGCGACCACTTGAAATGAGAACGTGTAGGTTGTTGGGTGATGGCTCGCTGGTTGCATGACCACTCGTCCACTTCCGAATCCACTAGGTGCGAGTTGAGCGGTAGCTTTCAAGTAGCTAGCCACTCACTAGCCCACCCTTTGGCGAGGGATGTCTTCACCTTGACTGAATATGAGCCCTCTCTGTGGACTATTGCTAACAATGTAGTAAGTACTTGCAAACAATTTTTCTTGAGAATATTCCGTGATGGTGATGATTATAAATCATGTGAGATTTGAAATACAGTTTCATTTCCAATATTTATTCTATGTTTAAAGAACGTACTGGCTGAATCTCGATCTTTGATAATGCAGGATTATTCTTCTTGTCCGCCAAAATACTTCCTCAAAATGATGCGTTTGCCACAGAAATTGTCGGTTGTGATTGACACTTGTCGCGTAGCCTTACGTTTGTATGAGCTGGAAATCTGTCCAAGCATCCTTGATTCTGTCCGAGTTGTTGTCGATGATTTGGTAGCGCAGATGTGGTTCAGAAGTTCCCGTTTTATTCAATGATTTGTTTCAATTCTATTGCACATTGCAAGATTCCAGCCTTGTTCTTGAACATATGCGTCTTGTTCTCCATTTTTTCCGCATTATCAGGACAGTGTCTGTAGCTCCCTTTCTGGAACTGGAAGACAGTACATCGCTTCTGGCACGCAAACGGAAACTACTCTGGCTGCACTAGCCCCGCCTTTTAGCAAATGCACACGATGAGAGGGAATTGAACCATTTGATTTGACGAAGCATAATGTCTACGCGTCGATCGGGAAACGTTCGGCGCGCCTTTTTCATGAAGTTTGGTTATCCTCGCTCATTTGCTCCTCATACTCCAGACGGATTTCATGTCACTGAGACTGTGTGCAGTGCAAATACGAGCCGGAAAAACAGAAGCTTGGTACATTTCACTTACCAGGCGACTGTGGTGCTTTTCAAAGGGCCACCGCATTGCTGCGTCCAATGCCAACATGCCGCATAGTTGCCGTCCGAACATTCCAGCAATGCGGCGTAGCCTTGGACGCAGTCATAAGTCACCCTCTCTAACCATCCGTACGGACACCCTAGCAAAGCAATCGATTCACGGTATCATTGCCACGCGTGGACACACTTCCAAAACACTGCAGTAGTTGCCGGGCAAAAAGTGACTTCTGCAGGAAAAGATCTCGCACTGGCCAATTCCGTCCCGACAGCTTAACTATAGTTATATTCATAGAGCAAAATTTTGAACATAGTCTAACCATCTGATATGAGATATCAATATCGTGTGATAGACAACATTCTGAGCCAACTTCCTAAGCTCAAGAACAAATAAGGCACATTGGTATGAAGCACCAACTTGTCATGGCCAATCAGTAACAACTTTCACAATAACTTACATTACAAACAAAACTGGTCTTTTGAAAAAAAAACAAGATTTTTGGGGGAAATACTTGTACTGAGAAATAGCCGAAGGGGAAAACTTGCAAAAAAGGAACATTGACAACACATTTAGAAAAGGAAGCATCACACTTCCCTTTGTGGATCTCCGCATGGATCCTAACCTCAATTTTTTCCTCGAAAAGAATAACTCCATGCCTGATAATTTAACAATTATGAAAGTATGTAAAAAATGAATGGTCATCACGACCATGACAATTATGTCAAATCTCAAAGGCATGAGTCATGTTTCAAACCATTCTTTGAAAAATTTCAGGAAAAATACCTTATTATTCTGAAAATCCTGAAAAAAAATATTTTGAAAAATGATGCACTTAAAATCTAAGAGACTTGTTAATTTTCATTGAGAAAACATTAGATTTCTGACTCCCTATGCATTAACGTACAAGTAGTAAAATGTAATTCATAAATATATAGGTACATGTAGGGATTACCCACAAACTTTGATTATGTGTATGCCCTAAATAGACTTGGAAGAATAAAACAACTGCACTCAACTTTCGGAAGAACAAGACTCCCTTACCTAGTGACATGAGAATATTGCTCATCTACCCACAAATAGCGAAAATTCGCATCATGCCAACGCTACATGCGATGCAACACCGACATCCTAACGTCATCAATGTCTCTCAACATTCACAAACCCCTCATTTGAGGGGATTGTGAATGTTTTTGATGGGGGTTTGCGTATGGTTTGCATGAGGAGTTAGAGACTCTCCATGCGTTGAAAGGGAACGTGTTGGGCCCCGCTACCATGAGGCCCTATAGGTGCTTGCATAAAAACAAAACCTTAAGCCCCTAATGTAATCATGGGTGTGGTTTGATTACGGTTTAAATGCTAAAACTGGAAGGGTTTACGTGTGAGGGGGTAAAAAAGGAGATTTTCTCTTGGACTTAGAAAAACAAACGTTTTAACTCGATTGCGATTGAACATTGACCTGATTGTTTTTTTACACACAACCCCCTGGTTTGAGTTAGGGTTTTATGTTTCGTACAGGCACTACCTGCACAAAACATACAAAAACCTAAATCAAACGAGGGGCTTGCGTCTCGAAAAAAAACACACACAAGTCATTACCCGATAGTAATTCTCGCGTGAGTGCAAGAATTGTGAGGGGGGTGGACATGCCCCACCTTGCTTTGCTTGATCAGCGGCATGCGCCACTGATCGAGCATGGAGAAGCGAGTGGACAGGGGAGTCCTATTTTTTAAGTCATTGGACAGGGCATCAAGATTTTTTTGCTAGGTACTGCTTTCTTCACCCCGTCGCAAATTTATAAGAAGGGATATTTGGCCCAAAATTTATGAATTGTTTAAAAAATCTATACTCGTATAATCATTAAATGGAAGATTCATTCAAATTCATTTTGTAAATATAGTTTTAATTCATAAATAAACCCAAAAAATGAATATTAGAATGATATTAAAAAATTCCAAAGGATTCTAAATTTTATTCTTTTTAACAAAGAACAACCGTTTTAAAAATTTCACATGTGCCAAATTCAGTTACCATGATAAAAGTCACAAATATGCATATTGAACAATATAAAAAGAATCCCATGTACCAAAGTACTACGTTGCACCTGTGAAGTACAAATTTAACATGAATGTAAAATGAAGATCAAATAAAACTAACATTGCTAATTATTCAACCATGTAACATGGAAAAAACCCTCATCTAAATTGCTCATTACTTCCCTCACTTGGTAAGCATCCCCTCTAATTTAATCACTTTCCATGCTTACTTGTAGAACTAAACACCAATTTCGAGTGCAAAACAAGACATTTAACATGAAGAAAATGAATCATTACCAATGAGAAAAAAATATCATATGCATTCAGGTTTTTCAATGGAACAAATGCAAATATTCCAATGAATGAAGAAATAGACACAAGTTAAGCCATTAACTAATGACAACCGTCATAAGCAAAGCATGAGGATTCATTCCTTGTCCCTAAACCAAACGAGCTTCTTAGTACCCGGTCCCATTACATGCTTATTGATCATTTGAGAAGTCATGAACGCTTCAAAACTAGACGACCAGTAGAGTTATCATTGTGAATTCCTCTTATTAATGGTTTGTGAAAGTTAAAAATGCTATCAATATCATGTATTCATGTTGCATGGCATGTGAATATACAGAATGTGTTTCCTTAAAAAACTGAATGATTTAAGAAATGTCATGCATTACGTTTTCTAAGATTTCACAAGATCTAATCTTTTATGTTATTGTCCTATGCGATGCAAATATATATCAATACTCAATCCATTTCGACCTTGCCTACGAATTCATGTTAAAAATGTATCATCAAAAGAAATTTCATATGGGTTTATGAGGTATTTCTTTACATAATTTTCTTTCATACATGGACCTCCATCCATGAAATGATGATGAGATCGACCATAAGGACCTACATTATGAGTAACCATGGTTGTATAAGTACAAAGGAATTTGATTAACAAATTATAAGTCTCAAAATGTGAAGCTTGCCCTAATTTTGGCAAAGGTAAAAATGCATAAAATTTGTTTCTCCATGAAGTTAGAGACTTGATCGATTTTAAAACATATAGACATGCTTAAACATACAATAAAAGTAGCACCAAGTTCAAGAGAAATAGGATTAAAGAAAATATACTTCCCTCCACTAATTTCTTTGATTTCAAATAAGAAAACATCTAACCTTTACTCTAGTTATCCATATTGGATTCATTATATTCTTGGATATGGGACATCTTCATGTGAAGTGAAGTTGTTATGAAGACTAGATTCTAATAAAGAAATTGAATTGAATGTGGAATCACTCAACGTGATACAACTTCACTTAGATTTTATTAAATTCTTGTTCTGAATATGTTGGAATTTAAATCCTCAAGAGTTTCAAAACCCCAATATTGGTGATGTAAGAGAATGGGTTCCATAATCTTCCATTGTTCTTTGGTTTATCAAAGGATATACCTCTTAAGATTTGCACTCGTAGTTGAACTGTCTCAACCCTTTAGTGGTGAAGCAAAGAGGGATTTGAGGAGGTTAAATTACATCTTGCCACTGTTGTAGATGAGAGGACCCAAGAAAAGCTACAATAATGTAACTTTTCCATTATAACTGAACAAGGATTTTGAATTATTGGGCAATTCTGTGTACATACAACGTAGATTTAGGTAGATCTTCAAATCAAGGCATGATAAAGTGAGAGACCAATTTTCTCCACTCCTTGATCGATGAATGATGAACCTTTTTCCACTACAAAATGTAAGAGTTTTATTTTTTAGGATCCAATCCTAAAAAATAAAATTACCATTGTTTACGTAGGTATCAAGAGTACGATGGTGCTAACATTTTCTCGATTTTCCCTCCTTCTTTTTCATTATTAATTTAATTAAATCTTATAAAACAAATGAGAATCATGAGATTTCTTAAAAATAGACATGCATGTCTGAAGATAGTCCAATTAGACCTCATTTTTCTTCTGAAGAAAAAGGCCACCTTGTCTATTTGTCTCCTTCATAAACGATTGGTGTTAAATCATCTTGCTAGAATCTCTTTTTAGGAGCCTTTTTGTGGTGCATACAATTTCATGTTATGGTGAAAAATGGAAACAAAGACCATGGTATGCCATGGGCCATGAGAGTTAGATTCAAAGAACTAGACATGGCCACATGGAAAGGCACATTCAAGATAAGGGATAACGTGTGCAGAATCCCATGTTCAACTACGAGGCAATGAGGAAAGCTATTTTGGCTGTGAAAAACGGTTTTCTTTTATAATGGGGGCCCTAAAAGCCGGTTTTTTAACATTTTTAACTTTTAAATGTCCCCTAATAGCTATAACTTCATTTTTCTTCTCTATTTTATGGATGTTTATGGTGTTCATCAGGCTATTTCTTTCCATTTTATTATGCAAAATGTATTTTTTGGTCGTAAGTTCTTGTGTAAGCTACAAGACGTTCTGAAATTACATGATTCTTTACATGATTGTTTTAAAGCAACCACCACCAACATCATAGTTGTGAAGCTTTTGATCCGTGTTTCTAAACCTTTAGATAAGTCTGAGGAGTTTGATAATTGAAATAGAAATTTAGAAGGTCTTCACTTAGATCCAAAATGGTACTTGCACTAACTGATTAAATCAATTCTCTCATATACGAGAAATGAATTCTTTTAAACTAGTTTGGAATGCTAATCTTCATAAATATTGAATACTTGTTTTCAAGGTTCTAAATTATTCTTCAAGTAATTTTTTTCTGGTTGAAGGTCCTACTTTAAAGGAAATATTCTATGATTAGGTGTATACGAACGTGAATAAATAATGTTGTTTAAAATATAATTCTGTGTTTTATGCTTCAAGTGAGGAAAATAACCATCACGTAAGTTGCCTTGTGCAATCCATTATCCAGCAGTTGTGATTCTTGTTTCCATATGTGGAAAATGGTTTTCTTAAAACTATGATGGACGTTTGCTTTGCATGACGTATGATCTCTTACACAAAAATAATTATGTTCATCCAAGTCTATTTTTGCTACTTTTAGCATGGGAAAAGGTGAATTAGGAAGTTATGATGTTAAGATGTTGACGTGGGCTATTTTGCTAGATGTTTTTATAATCTGCATCAATTTCAAATATCATTCAATTGATACCAATTATTTGATGCATTTGGGAAAAAAACTATAAACACATATGTGATATGACTCATCTAGTGAAACTTCACAAACATGGGGACCTGACTCGTTAAGTAAATAAGCTTTGTATGGAATGATGAAGTTGATAAGTTCTTTAGAACATGTTGCTTTTTTGCTTCGAAAATCAAAATATACGAATTGTTTTGATTTGATCAATATTGAAGGAATGTCCATTTGTGTATACATCATTTAATGGAACTGGTATTGCTTGAGGAGCTCTTTATACTAGTTCTCATTCATGGGAAAAGTTACCACAAAGTCTTTAGTATGCGTTCTCGCTAGCTGGTGGTGAAAACAAACTGAATTGCCTTGAATATTTGTTTAAACCCATGCATTAAATAGTTGATTACGTAGAAAAAGCTGACCTTAGTTGTATTTTCTGGGAGTGTGGTGTAAAGATATATTGTTCAAGTGTGATAGAATAACCACATCCTGCTTAATGTGCATTATAATTTGTTTTCACACATGCAAAGTTGTTTTTGATTTCTTCAAGTCACAAATTAGATAAGGGTACTGAATTCTTCAAATCGATGTTTTATTTTCAAAAGAAGTGGCATGCGTGGCTTATTTACAAAATCAGGTTGAAAAAGCTTTGACAATAAAAATCCATGAAAGACCATTAGTGTTGTCTATCGTTGAAAATATTTCACTTTCAACCATTGGACATGGGAAAACCACATTGTTAAATAAAGAAAAATTAAGTTTGGAATGATCTTCTTTCATGATGTCCTATTCTCAAGGAATGGACATGAAAAGTGACACCAAAGTGCCAAAAACCCCTTTTTGAATGCATCAAATTGTGCTTGACAAATAATAAAACTAAATTTTGAGGATTTTTTGCATGTTTCCTTTGTGTAAAAACTGGAGAGTAAGGTTGTTGATGTGTTGTTGCAATTTTTGTTTTATGAGCATGAGTTGCTTTGTGAAGGACGTGGTTTGAAGTTTCATTCAATTTTTCTTTCTTTTGTTGTCATATTGCAATTATTTGTATTCCTTAAGGATACATTTGAAAAATATTTATTTAGTAGTTTTCAATGTTAAGTATTTCTCTTGGTTTGTTTTTGGGTGAACTGAAGCTTTCGTGACTTCAACATCTTTTCCAATAATATTTCTTGTTTTCCTCATGTTTTGCAACCCCTTTCTTTCCACCTGAAGGCTATTGAAATTTGTTTCATGCTGATCATGTTTTTAAGTGACTCATTTCTTATCATCAAAATGTGATACTTGTTGCAAAAGAGTTAGGAGAGCTTCTTGAGTACCTTGTTTTCCCAATTCTTATGAAATCCTTGCTTATGGGAAAAATGATTCCTTATCCAATTGCACAATAACTTAAATTGGTTTGGCATGAATTCGTAAGACCGAAGATTTGGAATTGATTGATTTTCACCAATTGCATATCATCAAAATTCATTCCAGATTTCATTCTTGTTTGACACATTTTTAAGTGCATTAAAAAAGCATTTAAGGGATATATCGTATCAATTCTCTAGAAAAGATGTGTAACTTATGCAACATAACAATGATATTCTTCATCCAAATGAGGGTGCCATGTATTACAATGTAAATGTTGTTACATTAAAAAGATAAATTTATATATTGTCCCTTCACTCAAGCCTTTTTTAAATTTTCCATGATGATGCTTGATACACATTGCATTGAGAAATTGAATTACTGCCATGACTCCATGTTCTTATTTTTGGGTGAGCAGGATTAGGCCTAGAAAACATATTAGTAAAGAAGGTAGGTGCTAGTTTATTAGAATTAAAAATATACATAAGTGCTTCCAAAAACATTGTCTATCTCAAGTGTGGCAAGATATGAGGTTGAATTCTGATTAATGTTGTTTGTGTAATATAAGAAACATTACACATAATGATAAAAACTAAACAATGAAATGTGAATTATTTACATGCACCTGATGTTGCTTAACATGAAAAGTCATAAAAGAACCAGAGGGATGGTATAGGCTCCATATCTTAGGCTTCATTAGTTAAGGGGTTGGTACCTTTTGATGTGAATGGAAGTTGTTTTACGATCATATCTGTAATGTTCAAGGTGAAATGAATGTGCAATAACCGTTAGTGCTTGAACCTGTCCTGAGATGGACAAAATATTTGTAAATATGCTAGAACAATTGAGCGCCTAATGCATTCCATGCTCTTTAGGTTGGTCATGGAAGAGAATGGGTTGATATCATTTTTTGTTTATGAAATTATGAATTTATTCATCGGGAGGTATGTCATAGGATCGTCTTTTTCTCAAGCTAGATGTTTCTACGGTGAGAAGGTTGTGAATAAGATGTGATAACATCTTGGTAGACGTAGGTGATTGGAGCCAAGGGGCCATGCATGATGATATTGCCTTGTGTTTAGACTTAATCAAATCGTATAAAGTATGAAAAGTAGTAGTGGTAAGGCCACCAAAAATGTAGTTGAACGTTAATGGAAACAAACTTTGTGAATTGAAATGAAAAACGGACGATTTCCTTCAATAACCATGTGTCCCTTTTACACTGTAGGCGTTTTCTTAATACTAACCTTTTTTTCTAATGGGAGTAGAGATTCTAACTTTTCCTACATATTCACTTCCCAAGGTTCAGAACCAATACAATTCTTTTTAAAGAGTTATGTTAAAGGGACTATGGAACGGCATTCATTGAATCAAGTAATCATTTTCATAATCTACATAATAAAATTTATCATATTAAACAAAAGATCATATACATTTTTAACATAATGAAATACTTTCGGAATGAAATGTATTTCACCCACATTCACCGAGTTTATATCAACATATAACATAGTTTTTTGCTTTACAACCCTCACATAAAACAAAGAATATTTTCAGAATTTCTTTTACATAATTCTAGAATTCATATGTTTAGAAATGACTAGCTTTCATGTTCTCATAGTGTTTCTTAGAAATATTTCATGTCATATTTTTTGGATATGATAGATGTGTAACATTTTAAAATCCTAAATTATGATGACATTCAAAATCATGATTTCTATCATAACAATAGACATATTCTTAAAATTAATATCATCTTGATGAAAAGTACGTAGTGACTGATCAAACGTATTAAACATTATTGACATAATGCATTTTACATATTATGGTTTTGATACAAATCATAAACAAAACCATACATGAAGAACATAATTTAAATTATCTTAGAGCTTTTGAAAATCATTGGAGATTTTCATGAACAAATAGGAGGAACATGCCTAATTCTTAGCATCATTTATGTGTTATTTTCAAGTTCCAATTTGTCATCTTTTAAAAAGTGGCCACTTTCTTTGGAAAATGCAATCTACGTTTGAACTGTCGAGGAAAACGTGAAGGTGAATTGGATTTCAAGGGATGATTGGGTGCCAAACTACTTTCATAGCAGAATTGTGATCATACATTTGGCAGGATCATTCATGAGACTAATAGTAGATAGTCAATGGGTATTAGGATTGATTGCATTGGTCAATTGGGCACTATGGTTCGTCCAATCAGCTCGGGCGACCAAAGGGTTGATCAGATCAAAATTTGGGCAACATTATCAAACCTCCTGAGCAACTTGAACTCCAAATGCAAAGTTCCTAGAATTCAACCAACATCATTGCTGTAAACAAGTGGACATGCATTTAAGATATAACACATGTGTATTTGTAGAAGGTGCGATGTTTGGGTTCTTGACCACCTGAACTTGTTTTTTATTATTGAAATTTGCATTCTTCCTTTATAGATCTGTGCTTACAACCCTTGAATCAGGAATGCATTTTGTCCTTGTGGAATTCATGGTTCAAGTGCGAACCATATTTGAGTATCAAATAGAAAATGAGCAACACTTCTTCATACCATTCCCATGAAGGCCTTCAAAATGGTGTATTTTTGTTATCGTTTGAAAGAGAATGTAAGTTCATGCATGATAGAACTTCTTTAATCCATTTTCACCAATCTAGGAACTTTCTATATGCCACTAGTATGCTATCCTCACAAGTAAGAGGTCATTTTTTCATCAACCACATTTCAACTAGTATTTGACCCTTGAGTATCAAGTGCATCTTCAACCATTGGGAACTTTGGTCTTCACACCTACCACAAGTCCTTTGTGTGGATATTCAAGTCTTTTCTATAACATTTACAGTTTGTACAATGTTCATTGTACATTTCACTTATCTTTAACAGTGATTAGTCATCCTAGATGGTCATCTTATGGGTAAGATATATCAAAGTATGGTTTACAACAGTTTGTATGTTGTTTAAAGCGTACAACTACAACTGTTGCTTCAACAAGAAGATAAAAATTATATTAATTTCTTAACTCAAATCATTATAATTCATTATAGTTTTTAAACACTCAATCCACCCCTAACAACCTATTATCCACTTCACCATACATCATGAAATTAATTTGCACCTAAGAAAGAGTGCAATCAAAGAAGAATAACATAAAGAAGTTCAAAGGTGTTTTCTTTCCTCCTATTACTCGTTATGCTTGAAAAGAACAACCCGAATAGACAAGTTGTGTGAGTTCATCAACGGCCATTGTACAACCCCATCTACAAAGAACCCACAGATCGTTCCTACATAACCTTACCAATAGTTCTTATCGCAACAATATTCCTCAGTTCTATGGCACCACTCATTTAATAGGATAGTTAAACGTAAAAGCAAACCGACAAATGTGCTTTTTATGTGTGGCAAATCCCTTAACAAATTACCACTTCAATAGATCCGTAAAGAAATTCTATCTCCTCTAGAAATCCCACATCTAAAACACCCAATTTAAGAATAATCTTGGCATTTCTAAAAATGAAGCAGAATTTATTTTTGATAAATTCACCCACACAAAACCACCTCTTTTAGATGGCCTCTTTACCTTCTACATCGTGAGTGGCTTTGGAAAAGAATGGAGGCATGTGAAATCTATCCTTTTCTAACATAATCCCCATATCCATAGCAAAAACGCATGTTATGATGACAATACATGAAAGATATAACAAGTAGCTTGAAAAACACCACGAGGATGCACTTGTCAATATTTCCCACCTTCTCTTCACGATGATATCTATAGTGAGTTAAAAATCATATTTCATCTCCAACTCATTATTTGGAGCACTAAGCGAGGCTTTAATGAGATCTCTAGGATTTGAAAATCTAGCATCAAATAATAATACCCCCAAACTCTATACAAAGTCTTACAATCATAAGAACACATTTTAGTGAAAAAGGGCATGTTAAGGAATGTTTCATATGATATTGACATCAAGAAAAAGGGGAGTGAGAATACAAAGTAATGCAAAACAATATTAAGAAGAAACAAGAGGAAAATAACAAGCTTTTCAATGAACAAATACAAGGGTGAAGGTTGAAAATGCTAATAATGCAAAGGATGTGTCACATGGAAGAGAATAAAAGTATGGTTTTTTGAGTTTTAGTAATCTTTCGTACATAGGAAGAAAAGAAATTGTTACCTATGATAGATGTAATGTACGTAGATATGTTTGCAATACAAAATTGATGTATTTTCCTCATAGTCTATACCACCTTTATAATTCGCCTGAAAGTTTAATTTCATTGTTGTTAACATCCAAATATAGCTTACGAATAACATTGTTGTCCTTAATGTTTATGCTTATAACAACATGAAGTCACCATTGGAAATCTAGTTTATTTTCCTGGCATTTTGTCCCACCTTGTCTCCATTGGAAAGCTCATGATGGAAGGATTTCTCTACACCACAAAATTCAAATATCTCCAATTCAACATAAGGATATAGATTGATTAATTAGATATGTAGAGGGAAACATGATGAAGCTTCAACCTTATGCTCATCGTTTCTCTAAAAAACATCGAGTTGCATCAATCCTCAACCCATCCCCGTAAAATTATGCAACACCAAAACGTCTACATTTGTTCCTTAATCACATGAACAACCATCAAGTTCCAAAATTATTTTTAATGAAATTTCTATTGTTCCCTCATTGCTGAATACAATCAATTCCTTTTCTCGGAAGCCTGGACTCAAATCAAAACCAACACATCAATACTTGCCTCCCATACTGAAAGTTGACATTTTAAAGAAGTTACACCTACTTCACATAAATAAGTACGGACCTTTTGTCACGTTTACAACCTTAGTCAATCATTGGTTTATTCATTTCTAATGGAAATTTAACACAAAACCGAACTTGTGAATTGAGCTTCGTGGATCCTTTCTTATTTTTGCGAAAAAACAAACTTGATAGTTTTTGTGAATGTATCGATGATCTTAGGATTCATGAATAGAAAAAAAGAAAAGGAGGGTTTAATTTTCTACCAAAGGGAATTCTTTCAAAGAGCCCCACTACAACTTTTTTATATAAATTTATAACTATGCCACACATTTATTGTGAACCGTACAAGGCATGTATGGAGTAAAAAGTGTAACATCCTCGTCATCTTGAAGCAATGATTTTCTTTTGAAGATGTTTTATAACGCTGACACTTGATCCGCCAAAGGCATTGATGAGTGGGAAAAGCCTTCAATGTGTTCGATAAAATACTTGTAGAATTTGTCATTTTCCACTCAATTGAAGAAATCTTCTATACCTCCTCTCATTTTCCTTCCATCTACACTCGACATGATTATGTGGTCAATGTCAAAATCAAAGTCATGGAGTTTTGCCTCCTCTTATCTATGAGACTATCTTGTTGGATAGATGTTGAGAGATACCATGTTTAGTGACGTGGTCTTACGTAAACCTCTGTGAAGATTCAAATATTCATTTATGTGTTTTCTTCAAGTCATTCATGTTCATATCCTCCTAAATTAGAAGTTACGTATTTCTAGCCACCTCTTAGCTGGCCAGTGTACCTTTGAATTAAGAGCATACTTAACCTCAATTAGACCTCCAACAACTAGTTCCCTTTGGGTTTCTAGCGAACCTTCAATCTCTAATGACCATGTAGCTTATAGTTGACCTTACATCTGTCAAGTGACACTTGAAGTTTCTTGCCTAGTTATGTATCCACCAAGGTTAGTATGGAAACATGGAGTATCTTAAGATGCCTCCCATAAGTACTTGAAGGTTTCTAATTCACATACTTTATCATGCCTTTAGTTCTCAGAAGAAATAACCTATTTCCAGGAAATCTAGATGTCACACGTGCCATTAGTCTCTTCGTCCAGCTCATGAATTGTTGCCTTTAGCACTTAGACTTTGTATAGTGTACTGAGTATGACTCTAATGATCTTCTTGAGTGAGAAGGCATCTAGGGTGGTCGCCATGTTGGTCAGCTAAACTTGATTCATACCTTGAGTTATTGGTGTGTTGCTCAACTTGTACAGATGGAAAACATACTAACACTATGCATTTTGTTTTTGGTCTTAATCTACGAGGTTGTTTTGTGCTTTGGGATCCATTTTACTCTCCCCAATTTGATTTGTTTGTCCTTCATAAATATGAATTGAAATTAACTAACTTTTTGTGCTGAAAAATACCTTCAATTGTCTCACCCTTGAATGGTTTTGTCTCATCATAGATTAAACCCATCATGTACAAATGTATTGAATGTAAATACATCAAGCCCATATTAAAGAGACTCAAAGCCATCCTTGAATTCTCCTTTTTGTCTTCCCATTGAGCACCCAATTTTTTTTCCTTCTGATTTGAATATCACTTGAGCTTGCAATTTGAGAGCGTGATGGCTGATGTATTACAAAAGGAAAGAATGACTGGCTTAACAAAGAAGTAAACACAACCGTTAAGCTTATTATGAACCAATATCTTAGGAATTTCTTTTTTTGTACTAGGTTTCCCCCAAAAATATCATTTGTTTTTATAAGGAACTAATCATGAGGTAGTTTCTCATGCTCCCGTCGATGCTAAAAAAGAATCAAGGGAGGACTCATGACATTCTCCCCCTCTACATTAGCCGTTTTTTATTAGTCACAAAACCTTCTTTGTTTTATGCCCGGTTTAATCTCTTGGAAAATAGTAGTGCCCTTTTCTCCTCGCTACGAGGTGGTTATCACTACTTGAAGGAGACAAATATTTCTAGGAAGTCATCCTCCATGATATCTTTGCCAAAATCCTTGGGTGAATTTTGTGATGTGTGCTGCCACCTTATCGGAATTCATCGGGAGACTTTGGTGTTAGATGTTACCGCTCTTCGATTGATTCATTGCTGGCACAAGTTTCTCCATCAGCTAATCCCACGCCAAATGCAGCCGCGGCCCATGGCTCCATGACTTCAGGCACAGAAATCACCCTTCTATCTTCCTTGTCGTCTTCTGGAGTGACGGTGCAGGAGGGTGAGCCGCCGGCTGTGAGCCCGTCCCCCATCTTCATACCTCCCCGTCCCCTTCCGTACCCCGCCTTTGCCCCTTCCCCCTTTCCCCCGGAACCTCTCCGAGCGACGATTACATCCTCGCTGCATTAGCGCTGGTGCTGCGGCTCCGCTAGGGTGCGCGAGAACTGGCGCATTGCGTCCAGTTCACTGATCTACATCATGGCTTCCTCTTCTGTGTGGCGGAAGAAAAGAGCAGGAGCCCTTTGTCGGCAGTCATGGTCAACTGCCGCGACTTTAACGCGTCACAGCAGGCCCAGAAGAGAGCTGTCCGGGGACGACCTTTTCGTCAACATTGTGGATGAGTACACGTCACGCTGGCTGACATGCCCATCCCTGTGCCCACTGAAGGTGTGAAGCAGGGCGTTCCTGGCATGGTCACAGTACTCTCACTGTACCGCAATGAGTGGCACGTTCCGTACTGTCACGACCGCCACGCAAAATTTCCGATTCCGCGTTAGCGGGGGCGTTACTGCATCGTCTCCCCCTCCGCTGCGGCCGTGGTGGCGCAAACGAACCCATCTCTCGACAACTCCGGTTCTTCATGTGCTGCGTGGCGCAGCTGAAGTGCGATGACCTTGCCGCCGCGCCGCAGCAACTCTACACGGTGTCAGCTATTACACCCCCGCAGAACGGTAAGAGAGGCTGTCGTTCTTGCACTCGCTATGCTAGCCTCGCACAACCAGTTGCGAAGCGCGCTTGATACGAAAACCCCACAGTGCGGCGGTGATCGCATCGAGGTTGCCGAGGAGGGTTCATGGGTGCGCGAGCTGTGTAAATCAGCTTTTCTGAAGCCAGTAGGTCAGGGAAACACTCAAAGCCAACCAACCCACACCGTGCGGGCCACAACAAGCTAAGGCTTGTGAGTCACCAATCCGTCGAGTCCGCGGGCGAACGGAGATGCGGAGGTATAGTCTTGTCCGGTGGTGAGCTTTTGTCTCGTGGCAGAACAGTTTTGCCAGAGCGTCTTCCCGCAGCAACCTTCAGGCCGTCGCAAGTGTCGCCCGGAAATCTCGTGTGCTCTCACGCTACCAGACCTTGGAGTGTCTCGAGCCGCGCGAGGTTCATGAACCGCTCTGAGGTCAATGGGGGAGGCCATGTAGACATCGTGTAGTGCTCCGATAGGACGAGAGCGTGCATTTGCAAACAAGCAGCCGTCTGAGCGAACAAGCAGCGATTGAAACGATTATCGGTTGGAAACAAGCAGCGGTTTGAGCGAGCAAGCAGCTGTGTCGCCGCTGTTGTATCTGCTGAGGTTCGGCTCCCTCGTCCGCAGCGGAGTCGCGTCGCGGGCTTCCTCGCTGCTTCCGTGGCGCTACTCTCTTCACCCACCATGAGAAGCCATAGCCCTCCCATGTCTGGACCAGCAGCAGGGGCAGCGGCAGCAGAGGCATCGCAATCTGCAGCTCACGCTTCGACACCGCCGCCATATGAGCCTGCGCGCGCACCGGCTGCCGCAGCATCCCAGACTGCGAACGCAGGCTCCGCCGCCGCCGTGGCCACCGCCGCTGCCGCAGCAGCTGCAGGAGAAGCAGCAGCAGTAGGCAGATGTGCTTCCACTGAAGTTGCTACTGCGGATGAGTCTACTGCTGCGGCAACCTCAGTGGCGGGCGCAGCAGGCCTGAAGCCACGGTCGTCATGGGCACGCCAGATGGTCATGAAAGCCGCGCGAGTCGGCCTGTCGCCCAATCCGCTCCGTGGGTCCCCTTCTTCCTCATCTGCCTCCTCTTGTGGTCTCCCTCGTTCCGCAAGCTACGACGCAGACATGTGTGTCTTGCCTGGTTGGGTGGCAAGGACCGGCAGCGGCAGCAGCAGCTTATCCTCGGCCACAATGGCAATGGTGAGAC
>SZWC01002624.1:151690-163287 GCA_023375785.1 Penium margaritaceum
CCCTCCCTCCCTCCCCCACTGCTTTCTCTCTGAACCAGTGGCCCTGACCAGGCCTGTGTTGAAGTGTCCGGCAAAGGCTTGGGTCTAGTCTGTGCGAATATTCTACTGACTTCCTTCCCCTATCGCCCTGGCCGCAACGAGGCAAGCTGTACGCTGTTCATCGTCAGCTGGTGTGCTGTTTTTCCTGCAGACGACAGAATCTTCCTCACGGCAACTCGGACACGTGGCACGGCCAGATCCCTCCCTGGCACAACTGCTTCTCCGGCCTTCTCAGACAGGAGCAGACCCTGTTGCTGCTGCTGCTGCTGCTGCTGCAGCAGCAGAAGACTGCCACGCTCTTACAGCAGCAGCAGGCAGTTGGGCCTCTTCCAATGCAGACGCTGCGCTGGCGCATGGGTGCGCAGCTCACACTAACTTCCCTCATTTTGCACCAGGAAAGGCTTTTGAAGGGGATGAGGACCTGCCCAAACTCCTGCAGTCGATAAGCTCAACCCCGCAGCAAATGCAGCAGATGTGCCCATTCGTCCAGCCCAATGATCAGATGGGCTCTACTGTGATAGCAGCTGACTACAGCGCTGCAGCAAACAGTCCTGCTGCACTGCTGGCGTTCGGAACAGCAAAGGGCACCGAAATATCCATGGAGCAGGCTGCTGCCTCAGACGCCGCTCTGCTGCTGTGGCTGGACTCCCTTGCTGCGGCCGGACAGGGACAGGCTTTGGTACCTGGGAGCTTCCTCGCAGCTTCCCATGAAGGTGGTGGCAGTGGCGGTGGAGGTGTGGGCGGTGGCAGCAGGGTTGACATCGGGGCAGGAGACCCTTCCCGCTCCCGCTCTTGTGGAGGCGGGTCTGGAGACGCTGCACATCGCCTGGAGAGTGGCGCATTGNGCCTCAGACGCCGCTCTGCTGCTGTGGCTGGACTCCCTTGCTGCGGCCGGACAGGGACAGGCTTTGGTACCTGGGAGCTTCCTCGCAGCTTCCCATGAAGGTGGTGGCAGTGGCGGTGGAGGTGTGGGCGGTGGCAGCAGGGTTGACATCGGGGCAGGAGACCCTTCCCGCTCCCGCTCTTGTGGAGGCGGGTCTGGAGACGCTGCACATCGCCTGGAGAGTGGCGCATTGGGCACAGTGGGCCTGGTGCATCGCCATGCTCTCCTCCAGCAGCTGCTGAAGGACGGGGTGGACGTGAAGATCGCAGAGCGAGTGCTCGACGCGCTGACCACGCTCTCTGGAAGTGAGACGGAGGAAGATCTCGGCGGCGCGAAAGCCGTGCCAAGCTTGCGAGCCATGCTAGGCTTGCGAGACGCTACAGCGGAGTCGAGCCTGCCCGGAGCATCTGATCGCGTGCGCGCGACATTAGATGGAACAGATTTTTTTCCGAATGCCGACTACGAAGGTCACAAGTCGTCCCTACAAGCTTGGGCTTCTCAGACGGGGCCCGAGCTCTTGACCCCAAGTTCACTGTTGGAAGGAGTAAGGCCCGACACGGCCGCCGGCCAAGGGCGTGGCAGAGATCCATGGCGGTACCATGCTGCCCATGGAGCTCGGACAGCATTCGATGTGAGTCATACAAGAAGGGTGTGAAGGTTTGCTGGATGCAAGTGACTCTGAGATTGAATGTTCAAGGGTGCTCTCCACAAGTTCAATTGCCATGAGAAAGCACTTGAATCCATTTTGGAGAAATGATTTGTGCCAGTTGCGGATAGATCTCGTCAACCATGAGCCCTTCCAGAAGAATGACTCTAAGAGTTTCACCCAATCCAAACAAATGTACTCGTTCTGCTCTCTGCCCTTGCCCCTCTCCATGCAGGTACCTCCACCGGTGGCTTACTTCCATGCCAGAAGATCTGGATCTTCCGCACAGCGGAACACCATCGCCCCTCTTGTCAGGCTGGAGTCCTCAACATCCTGCCACCAGCAGGGCCAGATTGGAAGTCCAGTGGGTGTTCGCGGGACCTCCAACGCCAACACCAGCCAGTCACATGTCGCATGTCATGACCTAATCCGTGACGACAGCCTCAGGCTTCCAGGCCAGCCGGAGGATCTCCTGGCTCATGCCCCAGACAGGTCCGCGCGCAAAGAGGTGGCAATGCCTTCTTTGTATCCGTACACTGCTCTGGGCGAGGGGGTGCTGCGTGCGGAGGCCATGGACGAAGAGGAGCTGTCAGTTTCTGCCGAAAGTCAAAAGGAAGACGATGAGTACCGGTCCATGTCTGGGGAAATGCAAGAAATTGTGAGCCTCTCGAACAATGCACTTGGTGGCAAAGATTCCGCACAACCCTCCTCCAACATCGTCCTGCAACAGAGCCGGCATGCAAGGCACCCGCCGTCGAGACTTACGGGAGCAGTTGGCGTGAGGAATAAGGAGCCAGCAAGTAAGAGCAGGTGTGAGAAAAGGCGGAGGAAGGAAATCAGGTGAGCATCTTCATGCCGAATCATCAGATCGTTCTTCCTGTCCGTTCATTCCCTTTTTTTTTTTTGGGTTTCAGTCTCCCACAGTCAGCAAACATTGCGTGTGACCATGGTTGCTTAATCATCTCCCTTCTGCTTCCTGCAGGGACTGGATCAAGCAGCTTCGTCACTGCCTTCCCCATGGACTGCTCAGGGGCAACGACGATTCCGCGGTTCTCCAAGCCGCAGTAACGCACATCGCCAATCTTCAAAGTCAGCTTGCCTCGAGCACAATTGTGCCCAAGTGAGGACCACCATGTTGTACGATGTTCCAGATGTACGTTTGTAGCGAGGCTAGTTCCTCGAGGCTCGAGGATGGTCTCCTGGGCCTAACAGGTCACAGGGGGATCCTCCGCTCATCCACGGGGTATGGCACAGTCAACCAATTCCACGTCAGAATCGTCAATTGAACTGGTGGTTTCTTTCGGTATTCGAGAAGAGACCGACGGATGTACTTGTATTCACAGGAACAGTGAGTCATCATTCATTATTCTTTTAGTATTGACGTCTCTCTCCCATTTGCTCCATCTAAGCTCTTCATGTTTTTTCTCCACCAGTAAACACACCATGAGGGAGCAGTCAAGCATCGCAACCAACTCCAGCAGTCATGGTTGATGATCTCATGGCACATAGACTTGAATGAAACTCTTTATGCTGGAATCAAGTCACTTTGCATGAAGTTGCGCAGAGATTCAAGTGAAGGCCGTTGTCGCTTGCGACCATGAGCAGTCAAAGATAATGGGAAACGGTGTTAACTGGATTGGCGAGGTTAGTCAGTTTGCTAATGTTTCACATTACTTCTGCAACAGACCTGCCTTTGTCCGATGGTGTGTTGACCATGAATCGAGAGGCTCAATCAAATCAAGCCCTGAGTCCCTTGACAAATTCCTTAAAGCTATGCGAACCCAGGCGCAGGAAAAATGCTGTCATGTGAGCCATTCTCTTCGTTACATATAGTTGACAGTGACCAATGGCACGTGCAAATCCCTGATGCAGACCGAGCTGGTGCCGGAGCACCTTCGGGTTGTGATCAACCCATCCGTAGATGCAAGACAGATACCACGCCATCCCGGAAACTTGTTAGGCACTTTGTTAACGTTTTTCCCAGTTCATGGCCTTCCACATTTGGAATTGTTGGTCTGTGGGCTTTGGCCTGTCACCATTATGAGGACAACGGGGTTACTAGAGGTGTGGCACGATGCTGTGGTCAAGGTTATGCTGGTCGAGACCCGCGCACATGGTGAGTTCTACCGGTGTGACGTGGAGACCCATTGCCTCCATGTGTTATGTATGATCCATATATGGAATTGGGAAAGCTAGGCAACAGGTTGGGGCAGCACCGTTGTTGATGTAGCGTGCGGGCTTCCATGCTCGTTGCTTAAGTATGTTGCCCCCTCAGTCTGCCGCTCTAGAGTCTAAGTCTCGACGCTCTAGGTTTGTTACTCAGAAACGCGCGCGCCAGTGTTAGCGCCAGAAAGCAGCTGAAAACTGAAAGTGACTAATTAGGCATGAAGAATGAGCAACAATGGGAGACCCCTCCAAGTTCTAGCTCCCCCCTGTTGGTTTTTTGCGCATCTCTCATTGTGCTATGTTGTGTCTCTCGGCTTGTGTACATCCACGTGCAGATGACTGACGGCGAGACTTGACGCTACTGAAGTGTCGTCCGGTGGAGCCGACGCACGCTCAGGCCTACTCGCAGTTCGCTCAAGCCTCCTCCCTCCAGCGACGTGCTCAGCTCCATCGGCAGGCCTCCTCGACGGTTGAGCCGCCGGTGGTCACTGCCACTGCAGATGCTATCTGCATGCACCCAGCACTGTTTTTCACTGTGCCATTGCGTTTACAGCATCATGCCGTGCCTAGGGTCCATGTCTCTTGCTGCTTGGCACTGTTTGGTATCATGGACCGTCGTAGGCACTGCCTGGGTTCGGGCAGCCATAACTCTTTGCTGTTATTTTTCTAGCTGATTCTGACCGCACGACTGCGTTTGCAACGTCGGTATTATGGCATGTCCTAGTTTCAAGGCGAAACGGATGACGCCCGCGTTTTGGGATGTCGGGCGTGTGACAGGGCTCACCGAGAAAACCCTACTTGGCAGAAAATAGGTCTAGGACTACTTTCTGATTGGCTGGTTAGTTGAGTAACAAGTTCTACACTAGTGGGGGGGAGCTAGAACTTGGAGGGGTCTGCCATTGTTGCTCATTCTTCATTCCTAATCAGTCACTTTCAGTTTTCAGCTTCTTTCTGGCGCTAACACTGGTCGCGCACATTTCTGAGTAACAAACCCAGAGCTTCCAGACTTAGTCTCTAGAGCAGGAGACTGAGGGGGAAGCAAACTTAAACAACAAGCGTGGAAGCCCGCACGCTGCATCAACAACACTGCTGCCCCAACCTGCTGCCTGGTTTTTTTGTTTTGGTATCAGAGTCAGAGCGTAGCAGCAGCAGCAGAAGACTGGCGTACAGGTGCCAGACAACGCCGGCGGACCCCCATACGCGCCAGTGCCGGGGAAATGGTACCTGATTTTTTTTGGCAACATAGACCTGCCTGGTGGCGACATCAGATTTTTTCCCATGGCCACTGGGCCAGGAGAAATGCTGCCGGATTTTTTCTGGCAGCACTGACCCCCACGCGTGACGCGAGGAGGTGAGCGGTAGGCCGCGTCCGACACGTGCGGGCGACAACGCACGTTGCAACGTTACCCAGGTGCAGTGACTCGCACCAGTGAGTAGTAGCAGCAGCCTGTAGTAGCAACAACGGCAGGCAACTGCACCGAGCAGTGGCACTAGCAGCCAGCAGTACCTACGTGGAGGAGCAGCAACCGGTAGCAGCAGGAGCTCGTAGCAGCTCGCAGCAGTAGGAGCTCGCAGTAGCAACAGCAGCCGGCTACAACAGCAGCCGGCTACAGCAGGAGCCGGCTAGAGCAACAGCTCGTAGCAGCGCGCAGCAACAGCCGTAGCAACATCCCGTAGTAACAAGTAGCAGCGCCGGCCAGTAGCAGCAGCTCGCAACGGTAGTAATAGCGACAACAACAATGGCAGCGAGCAGCAGCAGGAGCAGTGAGTAGTAGTAGCAGCGAGCTATAGCAGCTACAACAGCAAGCAGTAGCAGCAGCTGGCTGCAGTAGCAACAGCCGGCTGCTGCAGCAGCAGCAGCTGCAGTAGCAGCAGTAGCAGCAACAATAGCAGTAGCAGCAGCCGTAGCAGCAGGACTAGGAACAACAGCACCTATAGTTGCATTATCAGTAGTAGCAGCAGTGGCAGCAGCAACAACAGTAGTAGCAACCGCAACAGCAGGAGCAAATAGGCGTCGTCACCGACACTCTTGATCCCTTAGCTGCCATGTAGCAACAGCTCGCCGCTTTGACGTAGTAGCTTGCAGCATTGCAGCCACTGGCCTCACAGACGGCCAACAGTACTCCGCCGCCGTTCATTCCTCCTGGGCACGCCAGCCCCGCTGTGTCCGCTGCCACACATTACCTGGTGCAACAACAGACTCAACGCCAGTGGCAGATAATGACCTACGTCCTTGGCCCCATTCTGGGCGCCGACCACAGGCTAAAGGACTTTGAGACGCCGCCCTCGCTGCTTCAGGCCGGCGAGCAGTTCTGGAGTTGGGAGCTGAGCTTCCGCATCTGGGCGCAGGGTGAGGGCTTGTGGGCATACTACACTCTTCCATACGACTCCACCCATGCCGACCAGCTGTATGATGCTGGTCGCGCTGTCTGGGCCCTCGTCCCTGTCGGTCCTCTAGCTTCCCGCCTGGCCCTAGAGCCTTTTCTTGGCGATTTCATTGCTAGCAGCGTCCCAGACCCCGAAGCCGCATTGCACGTCCTCACTCGCCCCCATTGCCTGTCCAACGAGGGTGAGACCAGCCGTCTTCTGCGGGAGTTCAACTCTCTCCACATGGGGGAGACCGAGACAGTCACCGCCTACTTGCAGCGGGTTGAAGACATCCTTCGTCGCCTCGGCACCTTGGCTCCACCCCCTCTAGCCGCGCTCCTCACCATTAAGCGTGGCACCACTGACACGTACGCGGACGTCTTCGCGCACTACTCCCAGGATGTCCTCTCCAACATGGCAGCCCAGGGCACCCTCATGCCCTGGGCATACGAGCTCCTCCTCAGGATTGAGAAAGGTCGCTTGGAGTCCCACTTTCAGCGCATAGAGGCTCTAGCCTCCCCTGCCTTCGCCTCCGTGGCCGTCGCTTCCCCCGCAACAGCTACCTCCACCAGCTCTTCATCGTTGGGGAAGAAGAAACACCAAAGTAAGAAGGGCAAGGGTCAGCAGCAACAGTGGTATCAGAGCAGTCGACTGGGTCCAGCGGTGGTGGCTCAGTCTGCCACAACTGTAGCTAGCCCGGGCACGGGTGGTATACGTGTCCGCTGCCCACGGATGAGGCGTGCGTCATCGCCACCATGCGTCGCCAGTGGGAGCACCGTCTCGCCTCTGCCGCCGTGGTTGTCACTGGCCCTGACGCCCCGACCTCATCTAGCAGCTCCTCTCCTCCTACAGCCGCACCGGTCCCACCGGGGCGAGCTCCGCAGCAGCTACACCCGCAGCCGTCGGTGCCCCCGTTCCCTTCGCCGGTGTAGCCCTCGTTCTATCCGGGCTCGGGCACCGTCACTGCGTACTAAGTCTACACTGCCGGGCCGTCCACGCGTGAGCGACAGTTGGAGCCGTTCATTGCGGTCCAGCTTGGCTTGCCTCGTCCTCCCCCCCAGGGAAGTGCAAGTTGCGTCACCTCCTGCTCGTCCCCCTTGTCCTACATGACTGAAACTGAGCTGCGGTCGTGTCCTACCTCCTCGTCTGTCTTGCCGTCTCCCGAGGTCTCCTCTGTTCCCCTCCGTGATGACGTCGCGTGGATTGATGATTGGCAGTCTCGGTTCGCGTCCCCTTCCACAACGTCCGAGTCTCTTACGTGCTGCCATGTGACCGTTAGCGATCTGGCGACTCCGGTCTAGGACCCGGCCGAGACCTGAATCATCGTCTCCGAGGCCACACATCACATGACGGCCTCTCGTGAGACCTTCAGTATGCTTGGTCCTATTGTTGATGTATTCGGTATCCGGACAGGCTTTGGCTAGGTGTTACCTTTTTTTTTGGACACCAAGAAATTGTGTAGCATGCTTGCAGTTAGAGTGGGAATTTCTGGTAGAGACTTCAGCCTTCAGCTAAAGAAAGTTACATGAATCTTGCTGCATGGGTGCATGGATACTACTTCCTGTCATTCACCTCCTTTGGGGCTGCTGCAGGAAAACCCTGAGAACTGTTTAAAACTCAAGCACTTGAGGCAACTTCATGGCTCAGGCATCGGGTTGGATGTTGAGCGAAGGTCGCTTGGGGCCTGCCTAGGCTCAACATCCAATCACGGCGGCCTTTTGAATTTTGGTTGTTGTACATCCAGTCCCCTACCAAGGCCAACTGTAGCGTGTGTGAACATCTCGTGCTGCAAGATCTCATAAGAGCATTATACACATCTGCCATTGCAGCACACCTTTAGTCTGCTGCACCGGCATGTTTCCTTTGCCGGTGAAAAGTAAACACAACGGGCATCCGATGGACAATGAAACTTCATTGGCATGATACATGGGTTAATGGCTGTGCATCCGATGGTACCTTTCCGCAGCGTTGGTGTCGTCCGTTTCCGTGGTCCTGCCTGTGATGTCTTCGTGACCGATGTCCTCTTCGTTCCCGGTCTTGAGCTCAGCCTCCTGTCCGTTACTGCCCTTGAACGTATGAGCATGGACGTTGTGCACTCGCGTGGTGTTGGCACTATGTAGTTGCGTCCGTCCGGTCTTGTCATTCTTCACACCACCGCCCGTGGCAACCTGTGGCACGTGCCTCGTCTGTCCTCCTCTCCTTCTGTCCCCTCCCCGTCGGCTGCCACAAGCCATGTGTTTGTCACGAGTACGCTATCTCCAAAACACACCCGTCTCCTGCACCGCCGCCTTTGCCACGTCCACTCTGCTACCATCGATAGTATGCTCCGCACCCAGCTGGCCAAGGGCCTTAATTCTGAGACTTTCCCTTTGCCGTGTCCCACAGAGTGCGTTGATTGCGCTCATGGCAAGATGCACCGGTCCACATACCCTCTGTCTTCCTCCTGTGCGTCCGCCCCTTTCGACTTAGTCCATTCCAATGTCATGGGTCCTCTCCCTACCGAGTCCGTTGGAGAGCATGGCCATTACGTCTTCACCCTCACTGATGACTACTCGCACTACCGTTGGGTCTTCTGTCTTCGGCAGAAGAGCGATGTCGCCCGTGCCATTCAGGACTGGCTTATCCTTGCGGAGCGCGAGTGTGGTCGATCCCTTAACCGCTTTTGCTCTGATCACGGTGGTGAGTTCATGGACAAGACAACGACTTTTCTCGCCTCCCGCGGTATCCACCACGAGACGTCCGCGCCCTACACGTCTGCCCAGAACGGCGTCTCCGACTGGTGGAACCGTTCCATGGCCGAAGCCGTCCGCACCATGCGCATTGTGTCTGGCCTCTCAGATGGCTTCTACTTTGAAGCCATGGCCTACATGACGTGGGTAGGGAACCGGATTCCTCACGGACCCCTTCCCCGCCAGTCCACGTCGTACCAGTACTGGTGCGGCCAGCGAGCCGACCTCCTCCCTGCTCGCGTTTGGGGCTGAGTCGCCATCGTGTCGCTGCCCGCCCCGTAGCAGGGCAGCAAGCTCGTCCCGCGAGGATGTCCTTGCACCTTTCTCGGGGTCTCTCGTCAGTCCAAGGCTTGGCACTTCTGGGATCCCTCCGGACACTGCATCATCGAGTCCCGTGATGCCCTCTTCTTTGAGGAACTATTTATGCACGATCTCATTCACTCCGGCTCGTCGGTGTTCCTCCCGTCGCATGGGGAAGTGGTGAGTCCGTCATCCTTCCTACTGCTTCCGGGTGGCACATCACTTACTCCCTCCGAGCCAGTAGCCCCTGTCGCGCCTGCTGGTCCCTCCGAGCCAGTAGCCCTAGTCGCGCCTGCTAGCCCCTCCGAGCCAGCAGTCCCAGTCACGTCCACCGGTCCTTCAGGGCTGGCGGTCCCAGTCGTTTCCACCGGTCCGAAAGGGCCGGAGGTCCCAGTCGCTTCCACAAGTCCCTCCGGGGCGGACGGCCCTAGTCGCATCCACCAGTCCCTCCGGGCCGGCGGTCCCAGTCGCGCCCACTGGTCCCTCGGGGCCAGCCGCCCCAGTCGCGCCTGCTGGCCCCTCCGGGCCGGCGGCCCCAGTCGCGTCCGCTGGCCCCTCCGGACCAGAGCCCCAGTCGTGTCCACTGGTCCCTCCGAGCCAGCTGCACCAGTCGCGCTCGCTGGCCCCTTTGGGCCGGCGGCCCCAGTTGCGTCTGCTGGCCCCTCCGAACCAGTAGCCCCAGTCGCGTCCGCTGGTCCCTCCAGGCCAGAAGTCCCGTCCGCCTCCGTCGGTCCGTCAGACCCGGGGCCATCTCCTGCCCTACCGCGCTACACGCGTGGCCCAGGCGGCAGACTGCGACCCAGGCCGTCAGTGAGCGTGAAGACCGCAACACCTCGCTCTGTGGCGTCTCGCCCCCCTGTTGCTCCACGTGTCTCTTCCACTCCCACGGTCGCGAGTGGGGACCCTGGCACCAAGGCCCTTGGCCTGACCACTTTGGCTATCATTGCAGACCTTCACGGTGGCTCTGCACTGGGCTATGTCATGCTTCATCACGAGCATTGGCATGTTGTCATGGCTACACTCGCACACATCCCACCTGGAGCTTGAGAAACACACGCTCTCTCAGTCTGCTCCACAGTACGCCCGGAAGACACAACCACCCTGCGCGAGGCTCGCGCCCCTCCTGAGGCCGCACACTGGGATGTTGCCTGCGCTGACAAGCTCGATGCTATCCAGCAGCACCACGTTTATGACCTCATCGACCTCCCTCAAGGTCGGAAGGCCATCGGTGCTAAGTGGGTCTTTTGGCACAAATGGAAGCCTGACAAGTCCTTGGACAAGTACAAGGCCTGCCTCACAACCAAGGGGTTTGCTAAGGTCCCTGGGGTCGACTATGACCGGATCTTTACTCCAGTTGGCCGGTTCTCCACGAGCCGGGCGCTCTCTGTTGGCTCTAGTGGGTGTGGAGGCACCCTCAAGGATGCCTAGCTCTCACTGGTTCACGCTGCCAAGGTTTGGGGCAGCCAATGGACACCTTTGGTGAAGAGTGTGGAGCACAAGGATCACGGATGTGAGTGGGAAGAACACGTCGCATTCAGTAGAACTGAATTGAAACACGATTTTGTTACTTAGCATAGTGAGATTACATCAGATCCTTATAGCCTGTGATCTAAGCTTTCCAACGCATCCAAGCACGCCCAAAACGGAGCAGTAGAGCCCCTGCTACGGCCGTCGAAGTAACCCTTGGTGTAGCCGCCCACCTTGCCTTGCACGCTAGGCAACGGGAGGCACTTCGACGATGACCCGTCGAAGCGCCTTTCCTCGCCCAGAAGTCAAGGAGAAATTCACCCTGGTCAAGGAGAACTCTCTGGTTGCTTCCTTTATGGCCCTGGTGCATTTGGAGCTCGTTGGGGACGAACTCGGATCACTGGCGGTGGATTATCCCGCCACCCATGGCGGGTACCAGATTCTGTAAAAAATTGCAACCCAGGAATATCTTCTGCTTTCATGCAACAACAAATATTCACAGCTTAGAGCACCCAAGTAGTGCAGTGGAGAATACCAGCTCCACCTATCTCACACTTTCATCCCTCTTCCAGACATTCACTCAGTAGAAATGCACTGAGAGTCAAGAGGGGACTTTGCTGAATCCAGAGCTTCAAATCTCACTTGAAATGGTCAAGAAACAAGTACAAACGAAGCTAAAGAAGTCTGACATGCAAGACTGGACTAAGTACTAGTTCTACCTCCTATGTTCTGTCCCTGGTCCCTGCACTTGGTAATCTAGAAAAAATACTAAGTCTTGCGAGGTATCTTGTGAGGGGAGAAGTCCCTGTCCTCCTCGTTCGTGCCTTGGCTCATGCCGTTGTGACAGATCGCGCGATCCTCGCGCGTCCTCGCTCGGCCCCTGTCCTCCTCCCTCTGCTCCAGTCCGGACATCGATCGACGGTGTGGATCGATCGAGGCGATCGATCTGCCACATCGTCGATCGATGGTCCACGTCCTCATCCTCCGCCCTCGTCGCTCG